>JACXVL010000168.1:0-103198 GCA_014898675.1 Athelia sp. TMB
ACTTGTCGGGATCTGTCGGCCTGTCAGAATCTCGACCAGCCAATATAATTGATTGCCAGAGCTCATCTGAATGACAGTTACTTACCATATATATCCCGGAATATCAGCCTCTCCAGAATTTTGTGATGTTGTACTTACTAGAGAATCATACTACTTTTACTATGAAAGGTGACGAAGTCACAAAACCTTGTGTGTAGGTTACAGTCACGGTTTATGTATCGGTACCTGATATGGGTGGCAGTGTTGGCAATGACCCGGGTCTGACCCATTCTGACCTGGGTCTGACCTGGGGTCAAATCATTGGGGTCAAATCGGTCAGACCCATGAATGACCATCAAAATGGCTATGCAGGTTACCGGGCCGACTGTCGCCGGTGCAACCAGAACAAATTTTAAGTCTACAAAGTACACGATACTGGTATACTGACAATATACAGAAGATAGAAAAGTGTGGTACACAATATTAAGCATCATGTGGGACCGAATCCGAGCCAGTATTCCCGTAGGCAGCCTCAGCAGCCTGCTCGCAGCGATGGAGATTATCGAGTCCGCCTTTCCAGTAAAAAGCTAAGGTGTCGTCCTTGTTTCCGGCGTGCAAGTAATCAAAAAGATTCGCTAGGGGTATCTGTGTGCGTGTTGATAAGCGAGCTCGAGCTCGAGCTCGTGGCACCGATGTGGTAGGTTGGGTGGGAGGCAGGCGATGTGCGTCAGCATCTAAATTCGAATCACCATTGTCGTCTCCGTCGCTTTCGGCATCCTCTTGAGTGGCCTGGTCAATCAATGTGGCAGCAGTACCCTCAAAGTCATCGTCGAGATGGCTAACTTCAATTTCTGCCTCCAGTGGACCTGGTGTGCTTAATAGAAGAATTACAGCAATTGCTACAAGTGCCTTATCCATATTGTTCAGCTGTAGCTGAGGCAAATAATTATTATTGCTCCAGCTATTGCTGGACGAGTAATTAATTATTTTGAAGCAATTGCTGTGGTACAAAATTGATTATCTACAGCTGGTGCTACTGGCCCAGTGGGGTACTGGGGGGGTTGGGCCGGCTGGGCTGCTGGTCCTGGCTCCTTATATATGGCCCCAGGGGGTCTTCCCAAAGCGGACATGGGTGACTAAAATTGATGGCAGGCCTAGATTATCTGATGGCTGGACCAGGGGCTGTCCAAAAGCGGTCAGGTTGGTTGAAATTGATGCCTGGCCCATTTGGGCACCTGGTGGCTGACCAGGGGGCTGTCCCAAAGCGGTCAGGGTGGCTGAAAATGTTGGCTGGCCCATTTGGGCTGCTGGTGGCTGACCAGGGGGTTGTCCAAAAGCGGTCATGGGTGGCTGAAATTGATGGCAGGCCCAATTGGGCTGCTGGTGGCCCCCCAATTGGGCTTGGGGGTGATACCCCGTATGGATAGCCCCTACTCTAGGGTATCCTTATTTGGTATTCCCATACCTGGGGGTGACCTGGTTGCCACGCTACGGCCCAATTAGTCCATTATCGGGCTTCTAAATATATATATATTTTGGCTCGGAATGGGATGTATCCTACCTCACCAGAAGCGGAATTTTCCGTAGAATCCGAATCTGGAATCCGTTTTTGGATTGGGTGGCTGTGGCACGTGTTATAGGCGATTCCGGTGGCCCGTAAAATATTTTCCCGCCCAAAATGTTACCTATCCTACTCCACCAGAAGCGGATTTTCGAGGAGAATCCGAATCTGCAGTCCGCGGGGCAGTAGCATGCTTGTGGGGGAAGATATGGCCAATCCGGTGATTTCACCGGATCAGAAAAATGAAATTTGATGCTACCCATATGTTCAGGGTGTCATCTAGGAGCATTTTTCATGGCGAGTCCGAATCTGGTGTCCGATCTCCATAGCAACGGCTGGATCAAAAGATATCAGCCATTGATCAAGTAGGTGAAAAACCACTGATAGGCCTGTATCTCCATCAATATCCCGTGGAATATGCTGCCGTATGGCTCAAATTCAAGGTCTTTACATGCTCTACCAAGATCAAAACAGCCTCCGTCACGCGCTTATATGTGGCACATGTGCCCACCATATCACAGCAATTTTTGATATTCCACTTGTTACCCAGTATACAATGTATGTAGTGCCGCTAATATCTGTCACGGATTGGGATAGTACTCCACGTTTTTCCCCTATTTGATCAGTGGCTGATATCTTTTGATCCAGCCGTTGAGATCGGACACCAGATTCGGACTCGCCATGAAAAATGCTCCTAGATGACACCCCAAAGATGTGGGTAGCATCAAATTTCATTTTTCCGATCCGGTGAAATCACCGGATTGGCCATATCTCCCCCCACAGGCATGCCACTGCCCCGCGGATTGCAGATTCAGATTCTCCTCAAAAATCTGCTTCTGGTGGGGTAGGATATGTCCCATTTGGGGTGGGAAAATATTTTACAGGCTACTGGAATCGCCCATAGCACGTGCCACAGCCACCCTATCCAAAAATGGATTCCAGATTCGGATTCTACGGAAAATTCCGCTTCTGGTGAGGTAGATAATGGACTAATTGGGCCGTAGCGTGGCAACCAGGCCACCCCCAGGTATGGGAATACCAAATAAGGATACCCTAGAGTAGGGGCTATCCACATGGGGTATCACCCCCAAGCTCAATTGGGGGGCAGTGGAAATCTCATTTTTCAGCCACCAGCACCCCAAATGGGCCAGCCATCAATTTCAGCCACCCAAGACCGCTTTGGGACAGCCCCCTGGTCAGCCACCAGGTGCCCAATAGCGTTGCCGGAAGCTCGAGCCGCTTGCAAGCTGAGCTCAGCTCACCTTAGCGTTTCACGTAATTTGTCACCTCAAGGCAGCTTGAGCTTGGTCAGCTCAAGGTAGCTTGCGAGCCCATCAATTCCACTTCCCTTTTCCGGTTGCTTCGGTCACTCCCGGTGCTGTGCCATGCCCCTATATCCAAGTTGCGCGCCCGCTCCGTTCATTTAATACGGTGGACATCCATGCTCTGAAGGCTCGGGAATAATGCAAGATAACCATTAAATGATAAGGCTTTATGTGTTTCTTTTTTTCTGCTCTCAGAACGGTGTACTTAGGGACACAGCTCATAATTTGGCAAGTTGACTGTGTACCTTCAATAGAAATGAAGCTTTAAACCACTCCGAGGGTTCTCGAAAAAATCCACCGCCATGTTCAGAATTTAGAATTTCTATTACGCACATTTCAGAGAGCAAGAAGTCGAAAACTCGACGAGGAACAATGCTCGAGTGCGAGGATGGTGCTCTCATAGCATATTGATACCGAGCTCGCAAGCGGCTCCAAGCTCCCCTTAACTTTCCCAAGCAAGCCCAAGCTGATGGTGCCGTAAGCCTTGAGCTCAGCTCACCTCAGCTTCCGGCAACGCTAGTGCCCAAATGGGCCAGGCATCAATTTCAACCAACCTGACCGCTTTTGGACAGCCCCTGGTCCAGCCATCAGATAATCTAGGCCTGCCATCAATTTTAGTCACCCATGTCCGCTTTGGGAAGACCCCCTAGGGCCGTAAATAAGCAGCCTGGACCAGCAGCCAACCCGGCTCACCCCCCCAGTACCCCACTGGGCCAGTAGCAGTAGCAGTAGATAATTAATTGAGCATCCCAGCAATAGCTGGACAATAATCAATTTAAGGTGCAGCAAGCAGCTGCACAATAATTAATTAAGACACCCAGCTACAGGTGCATCTTTTCCATTTCATGTAACTGGCAATTGCTGGTGTATAATTAATTTAGGACACTAGGACCACTGTGCTCAAGACTGCCGCAAAGATCCGACGCAAGCAGCTCAAGAAATCGGGCGCAAGCGACGAAGCACCCCTATAGTTGCACATCTCAAGCTGAAACACGGCCCAAAGAAGAAGAGGCACCATGCAGATGGGTTCATCACAGCCAGCATTAAAATCACTGGCGAGGCTCAGGTGTGCGAGAATGTACTGCTCAATGTGCAAAGAGATCTTGAAGGCTTAGGCGTCGAATCACCTGCTGCAATTTCATCCATTCCCTCAGCAGTCGAGGACTTCGCGAATACTACAACTGAAAGCAATGATGTCCTGAAAAGCCTGGGTGCCACTCTGGAAAAAATCAAGTGTATCACCAACACTACAGTCGGTGTAGTAGACACCCTGGCAAAAGTAAGACGCGCTGTATGCACCAAAGAGCCATGATCTGATGCGTGGCTCTCAGGTTCACCCGTATGCCGACACCGCTTGGACAGTCTTGAGCTCGGTATACAAAGTTTGTACCAGAGAATCTCAAAGACGTCTATAACAGCTGACGTTCTAGAGCAGGCTTGCTGCTGAACACATTGAGGGACCCATCATCATTGTTATGGATGCATTGGACAAGTGTGGAGACGTTTCTTCGAGGCAGAAACTGCTCGACCTCTTATCAAACGACTTCAGCAAACTTCCTCCTCAGTTCCGGATCCTAATAACCAGCCGCCCAGAGCATGACATCAAATGTGCTCTCGCCTCTTGCAGCCATATCCATACCATCGATCTTTCCACAGTGAGCGACACAGATACACAGATATACATGCGGCACGGAATGCAAAGAATCTACGAGAACCACTGTATAATGGATGAGTTGCCAGAGGGATGAGGGGATGATGGTCGACACAGAGCACCGCCCACTCGTGTACAGCTCAAACCCCAACACGGACCCCGAGAGCGGGGGTGTCGGACTTGCGGAGAAGCTCGTCCCCGGCAAAGCACCTGAGCCACCACCTCCCCGCAGGCTTCATGCCCTTTTCGCTGCTGTTCATCGGGGAGAAGGTCGACAGCATCCCACTGGGAGCACGAGCAGATCGAGGATACAAACACGGTGCACGCGAAGGGTTGCGCGGAGATTGACACGCATGATGCGGCCCACAGTTTGTGCCGCTTGCGCTCAAGCCGGGCAAGGCAGAGAAAACAAGCAACAAGGCTACAGCGCAGCAGGTGCACAACACGGTCACGTACCTGCCGCTGAACAGCCCATTCGTTATGTTCCACACGCAGATCATAGTGCACATGGCGAAGGACACACAGAACCACTACAAGCTGTACCGCATGACCGGGCGCTACGTGGTCGCTGCATCCAAGGACGTGATCTGGTCAAACGGCTATGGGTGCCATGATAAAGAATGGATCATTTGTATATACTACTAACTCACCATGTTCCTTTCATCTCGAGTCTTATCTAATGTGGCAATATAAGATGCTTGCCACCTCATCTGAGGAATAGAGTCTATTTGGTGATATTACAATCACCTTATTCCTCAACCCACTTTCATTTCACTCCTACACCTGCTATCTCATCGAGAACATGCCCAAGTCTCACCAAGTCTCACCAGAAACAAAGTAAATGGTGCACATAACCCATCTGGCTCGAATGGCACATCTAATGGAACATGTATGGTTTTGTCTGGTGGCACTACTCACTATTATGCTGACATAGCTTGTGTTGTAGGGCCTGAGGACGATGTTCTTGAGGCTTCATTGCGCCAATATGCAAAAGAGAAACTGCCACTTGCCAATAGAACACGTCGCTTGAAGGACGAGCATGGGTTAATTATTGGGTGAGTCAGGTCAACTTTTGTGACACTCGGCCTGCTGACAGTTTGTAGACTTACACTACTAAAAAACCTGAACAACAACTTCAAGATTCCATCATCCCGGAAGCATACACCCCACAAGATTGCCACCCAGAAGATACTTGAGAAAATGGGACAGGACATCAATAAACAACAGGGGAGTGGCACAATTGGTACATTGCTTGCAATGGAGGGCTTCAACATTCCTCGGTACGTCTGGGTCTTTAAATTTTGTGGCTTTGTGGCTATGTAAACTGATGGTTGTATATCAATTCAAGTGCTGTTGTACGCAGTGTAATGCTGTTGAACGACCCTGAAGGTGTTGACTCACGTTATCCGGGTCGAAAGAAAATCAAGCGCACTGTGCTGACGGGGCACAGTATCTGGCAGGAGGTCCACTGTGACGGTCATGAAAAGCTGGGTAAGTTAGCCTTGATGATGGGCTCTGTGGGCTTGCCGATCTATGGCATGAAGGAGCACTGGGCAGATGCCATTTTGTATCTCAAGGTGCTTCCAAATGATCGCCTTGCTGATGCCATCAGACATGTCTATCTGGACTTTGTGGAGGGATATAGGGGTAGGTTTAATTTTGCTTCTCTCTAATTTGTGTCACTCAATATCTTATTACTGCAGTAATTGCCCAGCAAATGACCTTTGATGGCGGCAGCGAGACTGGCAAGATGGCAGGGATGCAGACTGGACTAAAGTAGGTCAAAAATCACTGCATTGACTGCTAAACTAACCTGTCTTTGAACAGAACTACGTTTGCCCCAGATATTGACTTGGCAATCTACCCAGCCGTCGTGAGTGTTCCTAGCACAAAGAACACTCTGATTGAAGGGTTCTGGCATTGGCTGCGTGAAAATCGGGGATACAACCTGTACGAGTGGGTCACCTATGGCAAGACTGCTGGGATTTTTAGCCCCAGCAACGATGTTCATGTGTAGGCATTAATATAAGCTCTACATCAAATTATTATTGACTCGTGTTTTCTTCCAGTGCCCTATTCAACTGGCTATGGCCACCAATCATACAAGCTGAGCTCGATGAATTCAGTGAATACTGGAATACCCATCGCATCTGGAAACAGAAGAACAAAAACATGCCTTCTGGAGCGGCACCGAGAGACGTTTACACCTCTCCAGAGGCATAGGGAGGCCATTCATTTGCGATCCCAGTGCCACCAGAGGCCCTTGTTGCATTGTGCGGTACCATCGGCATGACTCGCGATGAAGCCTTTCACTGGCCCGGAGTTGATGTTGAGTTCGACGCAGCTGCATCTCATGTCTACACTGCATTGAACTCTCCTCAACTTACCCCTATGTCTGCTTGGGACGTCTTTCAAGCAATGGCCCCTCTCATCTATGAACTTTAAATTTAATATACTTATCGAGATGTAATCTTATTGAATATAAATTTTGAACAGTATTCTAACCATCAGTACTATCTACAAGTCGGTCGAGGCGAGGCGGAGCAACAAAACCAGGTGGAATAGGCACATATTGCCGTGTCTTCTTATCATACATTACCACCACATCGTTTGGTCCTTCAATGTTGAAATCACGACTGCCCTCAGTCGGCTGTGAGCCAAGCCATGAACAGCTCCCATCTTTGCCACCATTCCACCTGATCTGCTAGTGCACCTCATCGTTGGCCTCCTTTGTAGTGAGGGTGGTAATGGTATGAGTGAACTTGATCTCACACCTGAATTTGGATTTTTTGCCTGCTAATTGAAGATCAGACCACAAAATGCATTTCTAACCCAACACGCACTCACCAGTGTTCAACTCTGACTTCTTTAGCACTGTATGAGAAGTGCTCCCTTGTGCTTTGCAAGTGGCCACTTGTTGTTTCCCAACCAGCCTGAGTGGAGCGCGCTCAGCTGGAACTGACAATGCCACTGGCAATGGGGCAGGCTGTTCGGAGTCGGCCATCGAAGGAATGGTTATCAGGTGGAATAGTCTAGAGAGGAGGGTGTTATGTAGTAGCAGAGTGTCGGTGGCATCGATGCTGTGTCAGTTACATGAAAGGTGCCAAGATGTAATGTTGAAATAACAATGGTCCAAGCCACATATTTGATCAATAGGACAATGGCCAGTCGTCGGGGTCAATGTTGAGAATCAATTTTTGATTTAATCCAAGTCCTTCCGGCAAACCGTAGAAGGGTCTGGTTTCATGACGGAATGGTTGGTGGTAATTGCACTGAGGAGGGTAGACTGTGCGATTTTGAGGCTGTAGGGGACAGTCACGGGCCGTGGTAGCAGTGTACACTATGAAAACTGCGTCGAGGGTGAAAGTGTAGTGGGAGTGGTCATGTGGGCAACCAGAGCGGGACGAGTACTGCCGGTGACTGGCCCTCAAGCACCAAGTAGACCAGTGACAGTGTTTTAGACATGTGCCCAGTTTTCTTCACGTCCCCTTTCGCCGATCGCCATAATTTTGTAACCATACAATAATCACCCTCATCAAGATGCCTCGCAAAGCGCCAATGCCCCAAATCCCAATCTTGCACCATGGGCCTAACCTGGCCCTGCACGGTTGAATCGATGTCGCTGCACCACCAACACTCAGTCATGCGTGACGGGACACGATACTCGCAGAGTGTATTGTGTCTGTGGCGTTCACCTCACCACGCTCACTGGTGCGCACGCTGCACAACCCATACACCACGGCCAAGGTGCGCGCCTCCAAGTCCTGCCTTCTCCCCGCCTTTGCTGACCTTGCCTTCAGCCCTTGCCACGTCATCCATCTGCGCATTGCTGCCTAGCCCCGTCGCACAGCCTACGCGTACACCTGCTGTGTCCCCCCTGCGCTTGCATCTACATGCTGCCGCCACAATGCCCACACATCCTCCCCGAAGCGCCGCCCCTCCTGCGTGTGTCCCTCTGCGCCGCGGCCCTCCTCGCCACCGCCCTGCCCCTGCACGCCCATCTGCATTGCACCCCCCGTGGCACACGCCATGTCCTCCGCCAGGAACGTGCCCATTGCGTCAACACATACCTTCCATCAACCTCAAATATTCGCCAGCAGATACCCCATACTTAGAGGCCATCAGAGTGTGCTTGCTAGTATCAGCATATATCAAACAGCCACTTATGATTATACAGTATTGAACAGCTATTCATTATCACATATTAAATGCCTATTGTTATATAATACTCGCTCTTACTTATCTTTATATGTCCGCTAAAATAATCATTCCCAAATGTGCAAAGTTACGAGTCCCCTATTTATAGGTAGACGAGTTTGTTCTTACCCCTGATTCTCCCTTGCATTTTTCCCTGCCGGGCCCCCCTGCGTTAAGCGCTCGTTACTTACCCTAACCCTAACTTCCCACGTTGTTTTTTAAAACGTTTCAATCCTCGTACCAATCCAGTGTTTGTTGCATCGCTTCACACGTTTTCGATCGAATCGGTGCTGATTCTCCCGGAATACTGGCTCTAAACACCTTTGGCTATTTTCTACTGGCTCGCCAATTATATTTTGCTGTAAAACCTTGTAAATGATTGCGGGTTGCCCCGTGAGTCTTCTTGTGACGCTACATGGCGAGGCGATTTTTGAAAACCCGTCGTATGCCATGCTTTCTGCCATTCGTAGCTGCAGAGTAGAACACACTGTGCTTTCACTTCTCCGTCTGACATCTGTCTTAATCACTGTTCCACCTCTTGATGTCCCGGTAACCAATATAGTCATGTGCGTATGAATTGCTCACCCTTTACACGACCACAATTGTTGTGACTTGTGTTGCTAGAGATTTGTGATCGGCCGCCTCCTGGCGCTTCTGGCTGCTTTCGTTTCGACTTGAGTGTGATCGCCGAGCAATTCAACGTTTCCCTGCTTGATTTTGCCTGTCCATTCGATGCCGCTCAGCAGTACCGACATTCCCATAAGCTTGGTGCTTTCAAACCTGCGTGCGTCCCCAAGGCTCGGCGCTATGAACGTTTGCCGGTGACCCTTTCACATCGGACGGCCCCGTGCCTGCTCGCGTCTAGCTCTTATGGATACTGACAATTGAGTCGCCTGCTGCTATCTTGCTGTCCTGGCGTCACATGCTTACAGCTCATATACTCGGCCAGAGGTGTTGGTTCAGACAGGCGGGTGTCCCCTTATCAATCATCGTGAATATAACACACACTGCACCCTTTGCTTGCGGTGCTCCATTTATCATTCAAGATCCGCATTCTGGCTCAGATTGAGGGAATGGGGTCCGCAACGCTGCTTTTGTCTCTCTTGCGGAGGGGGTGTTTAGTGCTTGCAGCTGCCGAAGTCCGGGGAGGCATAAAGGCGGTGGCCAAACGTCTCGCATTGCAGCTCCAGCCTCTGTCGGTGAGTGAATTCTATCGCTACACCAACATCGCCTTACGCAGAATATCGTTACCTATAGGTCACAACCACTGCGTATGCGACAGTTCCCTTTCATGGCTGTAGATGACAATAATAAAAATTGTGATTTCGCGCGGTTCGCTGATGGGCGTGCTGCCCAGCATGTCATATGGTTCCTTTGTGACCTCCTTGGGTACGAATTTAACTCTCGTTGTCTGCTCGGAATATCGAATGAAATCAATTTGCTGACTATCTCATGTTTCAAGATCTTATCGAGTCGCGGCTGCGATGCTCCGGAATTTCAAAATCAGAGACGGCCCATCTGCCCAGGCAGTCTGCCGACGGTGTGGTTTGCACCTAATCTTGTGATCTTACTCCCCCGCTTCCTGTTGTTAAGGCCATTTCAACATATGTGACACTCTATCTGCTGATTATTTTAATCATGCTGCTTATCACCTGCTGATGTGCCTCGGGCATAGCATGACGGAGGGTTCGGATCATATTATTTCAGATACAAGTTCCTGTGCGGTGTGTCGCGCGCGTTAGCTGGCAAATCATAGACCCCAAAACTTTTGGTGATCGTACCTTCCTACACTGGTGACTGCGTCATATACAGATCCACTCATCAAATGCAAATTGGGCTTGCTCTCCGGCCAAGTTGTGATGTGTGTCATCCCATTTGGACTTTCCCTCACCAGATTCCTGGTCACTGCCAATTCTTCCGAGGCTCTGTAGGCATCCGCAAAATCGGCGCCAAATACCATCGCCCCCCACGCGCCCCTGTCGTCCATGGCCACAGCAACTTGTGCCATCTCGAAAGCTTTTCTTGTTTTCCTGTAGCCCCATTTATCAGGAAATTCAAGCAGCGTATATGCTGATACCATTGATGTAAACGGCGGTCCTGTTTGCGCGTGGAAGTAGACCCAAAAGCGGTCCGATCTACTGCGCCTCTGTTCCACCGGTACCTCACCCAACACGAATATGATGGGGCAGGACGTTATTGCGCTGATGATGGATATATGCAAATTCCTTTCGTATATCAAGGATTTGGGCTGCTCGTGCCGGTCATCCCTGGGTATATCGCCTTGAATGTTTCGGTACTCACTATTAGTATTTCAGCGAGTCTCGCCGCCACGTTCATCATGTCTATGTGACGCCGCAGCATTGTATTGACAAACTCTCGCACTATCTTGGCAGTATCTCCGTCATGGAATGCTGTCGGCTGGTCGATACTTATTGATGATATTGCCTCTGCGATTATATATCTGTGTTATTTCCTGAGCAATTGTAAAAAAAACTTGAGCTTACTCAGTTTAGGAACACGCCTTGTGAACATGTACACGACAATTGCTTCCTCCATGGCGACGATGTTCATGGTGGAGGTGATGCAATAAAGCGCACTGTGCTGAGAGTATTAATACCTGTTTATGAGCCACTTGTCTTACTGGAGACACAGCCACGAATTCGACCTCTCTATGTTCCTGATCTGGGATCTACGATCTTTATAGCGCCCGTGAACTTGAACCTCGCCTCTTGGTTTCATTCGCACCGCTATTACTCTACCCCGCCGATTTCCTCATACGCACATGCCTCAATGTACCTCCTTACCTTTGCTGCCAACTTTTCGGCATTATCCTTATCAGTCACTTTCATCGGGAAACCACATCCTGGCCAATGATCCCTATTCTCGTCTTGGTACTGGGCCGTTTCGCTTTCTTCACTTTCATCCAGGAATGTGGCGCCTTTATTCACTGAGAGGTCTCCTCTTGTTATGGCAGACACAATGTTATCATACCTGTATTTACATCAGTGTCATGTAAGTTGACATACACGCTGCTCACCAGGTGCTATGCGTACGTCCGTGCCGTTCCCTTACCGCGACGACGTTGGCATTTGATTTGCGAGCTCGCAGCGCCTCTCTGACGTCAGCTACCGCATATGCGTATTTGAATATCGGGAGACCGATTATGCAATACTTGAGAGCCAAGCATCCGGGAGGCCCCGACATCTGCCATTTGTTCTCCATGATGGGATCGTGAATAGAATCTGGTACGACTGGTGCCCTACCGTCCGCAGATTCGAAGGGCCACAAGGACTGCACCACCGGTTGCCGCGCTTCGATGCCAACCATGTCGAATTTGACAGTCCAACACCAGCGATCGCCGACCTTCCGGTCGATTCCGTGTTGAAACAAGAGACGAGATTCTTCTGCGCTGTGAGTGGTGCGCATTGGAAAGCCTCTGTCGTCGCTCTGGTACTTGGCTAGCGCAGCTTCCACGCTCTCGTCTCGGTTGAACGCGCTGGTGTACTGCCCCATTACTTGGTTGATCCTATTTTCGAATGTCGCGAGAGGGTACAGCGCGATTGCTCTGTCAAAGGCGATGAAATTCATTACACATGCTGTAATTTTGTCTGTCAGGGCAATTAGAAAAATGACGCGATAGACATACTTGAGTGGAAGTCCAATATAGCGTGGAAAGCGCTGTCGGATGCGACAATGAGCTGTGCGTCTTGTGTTTTCCCTGCTTCAGTGGTGCGTTGCATGAAGGCTACCAAGTGTACTGAGCCGTGCGCGTAAGGCGGGTTCAAGGGTTCGCCATGGGGTCCAACGGCCAAATCTGTGATATGTCTGAGGCTTTCTTCTCGGGTCCATGCAGTCGCTATAGCTCCGTCGGATGGGTTGGTGATTCGATATCCTTGTGTGATGATCATGTGCTGCCCAACTTCTGCACAATAGCCTGGGTCGACAAACACATCCAAATCGGCGTTTTGATAATAAGCACGATCCATGAATTGAACTGCGTTCGAGCCCGAGATGACCGTGCCAGTCCGCGCTTGCATGCCCCTGAATTCCTTGGGATTGGGAAGGAACCGAGAAAGATGTTTGTTGATGTTGAAAGCGGATTTATAGTACCCCAAGACACATACTCTACCCGCTTTGCACGTCAGGCCGAACGTGAATATGGTACGGGGAGAGCTGTAATACAAGAGTGGCTCATATATCGAGTATTGGGTGACCGCAGTGTCAAAGAATTGCGTATAATCGAGAACATTTGAGATTGAGCAGGTGCCAATCAGGTCTTGAATGCTCATGCTTCGTGACAGTAGAGGGTAGTAGATGTCGTAGAGACAGCACACTTATTTCTTGTTGGTACAATATCTGCACGTGATATGATACACTGTTCCGCTCACTGGCGCGCTCGCTTTATTAGCAACTATCATGCCTACTTGTGTTTCTTTTCATACTCAGATTCCCATATTAAACTTCTGATTGGAGATGTCTAGCCCATCGGCAAGTCCTCCTGCGATTTGGATCTCCTGATCTATCCATGTGGTGGACGCCGACGATTCGGGTTGCCTACACCGCACCCGCGCATTCGACCGATGCCCGGCGCCCTATGACCCGCTCTACGTGCCTGTGAGTTGTCGTCAGCTATTTGATATCGTACCTAACTGCTGATCACGCACACCCATCGGGATTGGCAATGGTGCCATTTCGTGAGCTGCTGTGCGTTTGGCACATGCGTAGTGTAGACATCACTGACATTTTGCGTTGTTTGCTAAATTCACTATCCCAACAAGCGAATACCGTAAGTTTGTACGCATTTGAGACTAGCCTTGACTCTCCATCCTAACTCATCGTAACTTCCCTTATCGATAATCTCTTCATCTTGCAAGTCGGCACGTCAGCAGCATCATTTATTTCTTCTTCCAGGTACCCGACGGTCCGCTTCACCCCTCTGGAAGGGGTTGAGGGTGCCGTGGCAGTAGCACGCAACCTTTCTCCCCGAGCGGCCTACGAAAACGTGAGAGATGCAAGACAATGACTTCAACACAACGTGCCTTGGAGTGGGTGTCATCCAGCAGAGTCAACGCCCTCAGAATTAATTTGAAACAGTGCATGTCTTTCTGATTGCGTCTTCTCACCGCAATTGCAGAACATTGAGCCTCAACCAGATCCCCGACTTTGAATTCAGCCGGTTTGATGGTCACGTATCTGTAAATTCGCCTGTTAGGCTAGTTGAAGGGTGAGCTATGCAACTTACTTGTGCGTCCCATCGCTCTGCGTATTGAGGCGAAAATATTTCACTTGATTCTCTTCGGTGTGCACCCATTTATCACCGGCAACCGTAACCAATACGCCGTCAGGATCGACTCCGTCCACAAACGGTACGGACACCATGTCACCCTCACTGTTCTGCATGACAAAAAAGCGGTTAGCCATGTCCAGAGCTTGCCAGGTGCGGTAACGGTCGCATTGCCAGCTTTCGATGTCCCCCTTCTCCATGGTCTCGCCCATGAAAATGGCAATGTTCGCAAGCCCTAGAATGGCGTTGCTGAAATTCTCGGTTCCAAGACCGGTGAGTCTGATACATTGCTTCATGTAGCGCGCTTCTCCTCTGTCTGGAAGTGGAACTCTGCGGTTGGATATGTTGGTAACAGTATCAAGGTATTTGTGATATCACACACCCTGATCGAATGGGAGGCAAGTCCGCAAAACACAGAGCCCCTTGAACACGCAGAACAACCTCGGAGTTTTCCTCTTCACTTTCCTCTTGCGACATAAGTATCATGCCAGATGGTGACGTTGTCGTAAGCGTCGAGATAGTCGGTGGTAGGCCCTACATATTGTGCGATTGGTCGTCAACATTGGCTTTTCAATTTAATGCACTCACAGCGCCATAAGTCGACAACTGGAAGCCCGATGCTTTCCCAGTCATCCTTTCCAAAATCAGTTTTTCGAGAGCTGTCCCTGTCCGCACAACGTTAGGTCAGATCAAGAAGTATATGGCCTGACTTACTAGCAGATTGTATGTTATAAAACGCGTCCATCGTTGTATGAGAGCTAGCAGGGTTTTCAGTTCGCCTTTGCTAGGTGGTGGGTGGCAACTTGTTCCAAACTGGTTAATTGGCCTATTCAACCGTGTAGCGCAGGTGACCAGGCCCCTACCTGACTGACCGCATTCGCATCCACCTTCCCGTGTGAGAAAGTTACAGTGGACCATGTCGCATCTATCTTGATCCGGAATTTGCGGCTCGAAATTTGCATGAGAAGATCTTGAATCACAGCAATTGTCTCAGCACCATCGAACCATCGTTCCAGTGTCGGTGGTATGATGTGCCTTGTGGTGCGCCTTTTTAGAGTTTGAAAGAGTTATGTTTTGCTTCGGCCCGACGGTTGCTAACATTCAGATTCAGAGTTCGTTCCTAGATAATAGATATGATAAATTATCTTACCTTTCCTGGTCAGACATAGCAATATGATGCTGACAGAAACCTATATTCAGCTTTGATTATGCCCTGGAGCTCACCGATATCGTCCCCACGCGGACACCTTAGTCAGATTTTTGCCAGCGTGCCTCCCGATTGTTAGCCGACGCTCCATGGATTACCGTACTAACGGTTCACCGTGATTATCAGGTGTAATCTGTTGGTTATCTGTGGATTCATAGTCAGAATAAATTTATGTATAAGAAGACTGTTATCTCTTATCTTTTCGCCACCCTCTTCGCTGCGATGTCTTCCCGCCCTCAGAGGAACCCTAAACCTACGTGCGGCACCTTGCTCGTTGCTCGTGCCTCTTGATGCGCTGACAATGTACTCTCCACAGTGAGCGTGCAGCAGCCAACATGCAAAAGTATGTAACAATTTATATCTTCGTTCGCCCCCCCTTACTACCCTTTACACAGGAGAGGCGCAAGCCGCAAGCCTGTTATAACCAAGTCTGAACCTAAGTTCGTGTTCTTTTGTTGCGAAAAATACAATCAATGACATCGTCTTAGGCATTTGGCGAATAAACGGAAGGACGCACCTTCTTCCGAAGACGAAGTTGAAATCGTTGAAAACCCGAGTCCGTGAGTTGTCAATTGCACATTCGAAAAAAAAATTGTGGCTCATACTTGTTATTACCAGGTCGAAGGCAAGCCCTTCAAAGACGCGTGTACGCCCTAGTGATCGCGATGAGCCGCCGTCAGTAATGTTCATTTGGCCCTTTGACGGTGATTGACGCTTGCTTCCAGTATCACCCCGACAAGGCCTTCTCCTACTAAGCCGAGGGGGCGTCGCGCGACCGCGACCGTTGCTATGGACATGTTAATGAGTTCATCTGTATCCTGAAGGTATTGTTAGCTCATATCTTTGATCAGAGGTTCTGCTCCCGTCACTCCAAGCCCTACCAAATCTCGCGTCCGTGCAGCGCAAGGGGAAATCCTGGGTGATTTGTGAGCATTTGCCTTCCGGCCTGCCTTTATCCGTCATCTTTCTGATTCTTGCACATAGGCCTTCGGTGCCGAAAGCGAGCGCCAAGAAGAATATTCGACTGTCTCCTGAAGAAGAGCAGAGGATGTACTTGTCTTCAGAGGATGATGCGATGTAAGAATGTTTTACTTATCACTCGCTCCATGCCGTCTGACCATATCACAGGCTAGACGCCGATGATGCTGAAGTGATCTCCGACCCTAACTTTTTCGACGGCCCTGAACCGTACGTATATCGTTTTTGAGGATTTCTCATATCACTCATTGTGACGTACCAGTGATGGAGCCGCCGACGAACCTTTGGACAACGAATCTGACACCTACTGGCCACAAGTCGAGTGCGTTTCTCAGCTTATGCTGCAGCGATGCAAAACACTAACTGTATGGTTAGTAGCGTTCACGAGTCGGACATCAACTTCATCGACGACAGCGCTCAGGTTGACCGTGAGGATGCTGCCAGGTGCGTTTAACTTTATGTTTTGTCGCTGTTCAATGCTGAAAGTAATTAGTGATGGTCAAGCTGAATGGATGCCCCCACCAGAGCCACGAGCCGCTAAAGGAAAAGCTCCGATACGCCTCGACGATGATCTTAGCGATTATTCGCGCCGCAATAAGGCTGCCCGGTAAGAAGCTGTTTTGATTCTAAATGCGTCGGCTGATACCACTTCGGCACCAGATTTTTATCGAAAGGCAAGAAGGGTGCGGTTGTTGCTCGCAAAGTAGCAGCCAGTACCGATGAGGACGTGTCTGACAAAGAGGAAGCGGCTCAATTAGCAGAAGCCAAGTGAGTGTCACTACTCGTTGATCTGTCTCTCACCCTAATGTGCGCCTTCAGAAGGCTGTCCATGATTAGTTCGCCTTCAGATCCACGCAGCGCAGCTCGTAAAGGGTCGAGCTCCAAACGCATCCAAGCTCCGGTGTTCACAGACCCCGACGTATTCACTGAGTCCACATCTAAATATTCGAAAATTGCACAGGACGCGGAAAACCCCATCAACGAGACTGCTGCGGCATCTTCTGCTTCGCTGGGTGCAAATACCGTGTACTTGGAAGATCTGGAAGTCGGTACCAGGGGGTAAGTGTATTTCGCTGAATATCGTATGCAAATGCTAACGATGTACGCTCATAGGGAACCATGCCCTCCTGTCTGTCAGGTTACCGATCCGAGCGACTATGACAAAGGCTTGGGCTACGTCGGTGTGTGCAACCTCCGGTACGTGCACTTTATCTGATGACCGTTTCCGCATCACTGATACTGATTGTGCAGTTTGGGGGAACTCATCTCATGGAGCGACGCTCCCCACGTAGGGCTTGGCACCTTTTCCGCTTGGAAAGAACAATGCCCTAATATTTTGATGTCGTAAGTAGCGCAATTTCCCAAGCAGCACCACGCTCACGTGTTACCCGGCAGCCAATTGAAAAAATTATTCGAATTCAAGGGACACGCGCACATCAGAAACCCGTCCCGCATGATCCCTTCTGATCTGGCCTGCAAATCCATCCGAGGCGGTAACTCCATCCTCATCCTCGCCGGATCGAGAGACACGCTAGTACAGTTCACGACCATCCTGTTCCTGACAAAGCGCTCCAACATCTATGCGCTGCAGAAAATCATCACGGATGATCGGCGCGCCTTGGAAGGTATTCCCCAGATCGTGGAATGGGAAAGGATGCAAGCGGTTTTCTGTATGGCTTACCGTGTCCCTTCTGCGAATATCAACATGAAAGCTGGGTCAATCACGTTCTCCACTGCGAAGGCTATGCGCAGTAAGTCTCTCGTGCTCATGCGTGCAGCAAACAACTGACTGTTTTTTATTTAGCGACTCTCGGGTCGTCACCTGCCAAGAATCCGGATAACTTTTTCAAGAAAATGCCTAAATCTGGCGAGAGTAAGACGGGATCACCCTTCAGAGCTGCAAAGCCCGCTGTTACTGGAACGGGTTTTGGTAAGTGCGTTTGGGCGACAAGTTATTTGCGCGCTGACATGAGTCACAGTTGCTGTACTCGACGCTAGAGGGCGCAAATTCAATCTGGAGGGTGATCTCCTCGCGCTCGATGAGAAACTTCCGGCTTTTGTTGGCGAGATCCCAGAGGGTTCCTGTGTCTGGGTCGGTTACACGGCGTCCAAATACGACACCAGCGAAAAGGGGGCGTCAATCAACTTCAACTTGATGTGGGCCGTTGTGGTGGGAACGCCTTGAACACGATATTCAGCGCAATGGCCCTGTCCGAGTCCCAACTTTTATTTACCTTTGTTACAAATTCTCGCGTTAGCGAATTCCAGTTTCAACACTGGAAACAATATACTTCATTGCTCCTTCAAACCACTTGCGTTGGGTAAACAACAAACTACATTGCCTTTCGGAGCTAGATGCGCTTAGCATGTCGAAATGGATCTCACTGAGATGCGTGGCTGTTGAGATTAGTGCAAATGCACGAGTACGCCGACTGATTATATCGGGTTAACTGGAGTGTCAACCTGTTTCCTGTTGGTGCGTTCCGGCAATTGAATAATGGGAGCTATATCATTGAACTATACCTGTATTTGCATGCTGATTTCTTCAATTGCGTGGAGGTACGTGTGATTGCGCTGGTATCAAGTAAAGTATGCGGGCAGGAGTGAAGGATGAAGAAGGCTGAAGTTAGGCGGAAGTAAAATTGCTGACGATCGGTTATGGCAGTGCGTATCGGAACCAAATCAGCACCCGGCGCCGGCGTTCTCCGCTCCCTCAGTGGCGTCATACGCGGTGGCTAATACGAGATTATATGGCGTGGGTAACTGACCAGCTGCTCAACAAATTCTCACACGAGGCACGCACGTCTGAGGCGACACTTTTCTGAGGCTTCGAATGTCCGCTATTTGTCGACATTATTATGGTTGCTCTACTCTGGATCTCTCTCGCTATTGCTCATGCTGCGTGTCGGTTATCTTTTTTGGATGCGGGTAACCCGATGCGCCCGCTGTTCTACACACTTTGGGATCCACCTCAATCCACGGAGTGTTCGGTCTTACGAGACAATGCATGGTGCGTGGCATATGCATAGAAGATCAGACACTTGCTGACTTAGAATGCCTTGGGCAGTTGCGCAAATGGCCCTGAAGTATTTTATGGCCTTCAGGGCCATACGATGGACCGCAGAGGTGAATATCTCCCCCTCCTTTCTGCTAATGCGAGTAGGAAGATATGTCCCCTACTACCTATTTATAATACACGATGGTCCTATGATTGTCCCGCCAACTGCGGTTTCGTAACTTGTCACTTCGCCGACTGCGAACAACGATGCGTTGCCAACAGCAATTATGCAACTCTATGCGAATCTCGATACCAGCGTGACGGCGTATCGCGGCCGTCCGCGTGCACAGGGCCTCTGTACCATACAATATCTAAGTTGTCTACATCCAACGCCGCGCAAGCACCCGCACCGTACTGGACACACCCTCTGCTTGCCGAGCACAACTATTACATGACTATCGCCAGCAAAGTCCTTGACATTGACATCATCAAATATTCATCTCGAATACCCGCTGCATTAGCATCCACTGCTTCCGCTCCTATGCGTGTTAATACTGGCAACAAAGCTTTGATCTTGCGGCTTCTGATATACCGTCATTTCGTTTGTCGGTCCACTTTCATGTCTTACTTGAAAGTATGCTCGCGCAGAGGATTTCTATGTAACAAACTATACTTGCGCCGGGTCATAGTGTGGAAGTTACTTAACCTAACATCCGCTGCCGTCGTTAATTTGCCATCAAATGCGCCTCTAGCTCATAGACGAAACCTGACTGACCAATTTGAAGACGGTCTATCTGATCCTGACGGTCTGATCAGGCGTGTCGGTGGCGGACAGGCTTACACTTTTCATCAAGATGATTTTTTGGATTATATGGTCGATGACTATAGTAATAGACTCAATCCAGATGACGATTGCGTGTACACATTTCATTCGCATTTAGACACGGCTTCTGCTGGGCGGATGTGCGAGGCCCACGATAACCTGATCCCAATCTTAATGCCACTTGAGCAATTGGTCAACAAATTGACGGTTGGACAGGTTCTCAGTGCTGTCAGATTGCATGGCATCAAATTTAACAAACAGAAAATCCACGTAGATTCTATGCGAGAAGCGCTACGAGGTCATCATTGTGGTCAATGTGAAGATTTGGTCAGTCTGATTAAACCTGCCCGCAAAGCCGCCGTCGCTGCCGTGAAAGCTGTTAGTGGCAAAGCAAAAGTGCGCGGGTCTAAAAAGCCAAAAAAAAGAATATTAGGAAGGCAGAGGAAAGACAAGAAGCGTTGGACGAACGGAAAAGTTGTGGAATCTGGTAAAAAGCATAAGTTTCCTCCGTCACCGCCTGATGATAGAGAGCGTGCCAAAATTATAGCCAACTTCTGCGAAGCGCAAGATGCTGTAGAGTTTGAGGAAGTGGGTTGCGCCGTGTGCGCGCAATTAGTGAAAAGATCTGATAGCCATGATTTGAAAGATGCTCAAGTTGATACATCCTTGTTGCACGCAACGCCAGGCAGCACCAGGAAGGAGAGATTCGCAGCCTCGCAACCCATAGAAGAATTGTCTGGCCCCATATTAGCCCCAGGGTGTAGAAATATCTGTAACTCGTGTTTAGAGTTTTTGGAAAAAGATAGGGTGCCTATGAGCGCGTTGGCAAATGGATTATGGATAGGCGAAGTGCCAATTGCATTAAAAGGGCTCACCTACGCAGAAACAGTGCTAATTGCCAGAGTGCGTCATAATAAATGTGTAGTGAAAGTGCAGGCGGGAAAATGGAAGATGCACGCCAATGCTATCACTTTTGCGAATCCCATGATGAGCATATATAACACGCTACCGCCGTCAATATCTGACATCGATGAGGTATTGGCATTCATTTACATTGGTCACGTACAGCCGGCAGAAGAAGATCTCAGGAAAACACCAATGCTTGTCCGGCGATCCAAAGTGGCAAGAGCCTTAGAATGGTTAAAGCTCAACAATGAGCATTACGCTGACCTTAACATTTCATATACAAATCTCGATGCTTACCCAGAAAATGGTTGCCCTTTCGTATACGATTTCCACAAAAGGAGCATCGTTAGCGACGTCGATGCGTTGGCGGCAGATGACGCCGGAGAGGAAGAAGGAACCGCTGAAGGAGACTGCTCGTTCGTTGTGCATGGCTTGACAGAAAACGATTTGTTACCAGATACTGGAAAAAGTTGGAAACAGGTGAAAGCAGCCGCCGTGCAGCATCTTGCGGAGGGTGGTCATGTGCTGGCTGTCGGTCATGACAATGAACCAGTAAGTACGTTCAAAAATCCAAAATTATATCCCCAAATGTTCCCGTGGTTGTTCCCCTACGGTAAAGGGGGGTTAAGTCAGCCGCAACATAAGAGCATCATATCTAACGCGGTGAGAAAAAAATGGATGCTACTCTACCACGACAAGCGCTTCCAACTGGACCGGTTTTTCCCGCTGATCGCGCTGAACCAAGAGCAAATCAAACAGAGTGGCAAAGGAAGCCGTGTTGTTGCCAATAAAAAGGGCTTCGCAGATGTGGCCGATAGATTGCTAGGCATGGATCTCAACGTGCTCGATGATATGATTCAAAAGATGGCTGAGGGCGAGAGAATAATCGAACCTTCAGAGGCTGAAAATCAGTGCTTCAGGGTGATGCGTGATCTTGATCTTGTCGGTAAGCATGTGCAAGGCTCTCTGACGAGCAAACGGTTTATGAGAGAAGAAATATGGGCATTAATAGAGTATATAGGCGCACCGTCCTGGTTCATTACATTCTCGCCTGCGGATGAGAAGAGTCCGATATGCATTTATTACGCTGATACCAATGAAAAGTTCTCCCCTAAAATTATGTCGAAGGACGCGAGAAGGAGACTGATCGCCCATAATCCTGTGGCTGCTGCAAAGTTTTTCGATTTCACTGTGAACGCTTTTATAAAGCATGTTCTCGGCGTCGGCCAGCAGGAACCTGGTTTATACGGACAGACTGCTGCTTACTATGGAACTGTCGAACAACAAGGTAGACTAACATTACATTTGCATCTACTTTTGTGGATCAAAGGGGCACTGACACCGCAGGAGGTGCGGAACAATATTATGAACCCAGAAGGCAGCTTCCAGAAAGATATGGTTAAATATCTCGAAGCCGCGCACCAAGGCGAGTTTGGCACAGGGAGTATTGACACAGTGCAGAGGAAGGTAGCGTCAGCGGAATCAAAACCAGGATACGTGGATCCAACATTGACTTTAGCAAGGCCACCACCAGCGCCATGCAAAGACAAAAATTGCGGTGACTGTAAAAGGTGCAGCAAAGTTAAAAACTGGTGGCGCGATGTGGAAACAGAGACAGATGACTTGCTGTTGAAGTCTAATATGCACAAATGCGAACCGGATCGATGCTTCACCAAGGGCAGTGATGTTTGCAAATCGCGTTTCCCCAGAGAAATTGTTTCTGAGACCCAAGTGGATAAGGATTCTGGCTTTCTGAGAATAAAAAAGGGTGAGCCTAACATGAACACATTTACGCGAACGTTGACGTACTTGCTACGGTGCAACACAGATGTCACCAGCCTGATGTCTGGGACGGCTTTGAAAGCTGTGGTTGCCTATGTCACTGAATATGTCACAAAATCTGGATTGAAAACATACCATATATTTGATGCGGTAAGAAATACCATAGAAAAAAACGGAGAGCTGCTTGGGGGCGATATCAAGCGCCATGAAAAAGCGAAGACGCTGATGACCAAGATCGTGAATTCGCTCACCAGTAAATCGGAAATTGGAGCTCCTATGGCTTCGCTATATCTGCTGGGAAATCCAGATCACTATACGAGTCACGATTTCAAACCTTGCTACTGGAAGAATTATGTCAGAAAAGTCACAGAGTGTTTTGTGGATAGCAGCGAAGCGAGCGATATGCTCGTGGACGCGTCCGAAGAAAAAGTGACTGTGAAGAAAATTGATAATCAGTATGTGGGTGTATCATATGTAGACGATTATAAATTCAGACCTAAAAAATGGGAACATATGCCGTTGTATTCGTGGATCAGACTGGCTGTGAAGGACGAAATGTCCAAATCGGAAAGAGCGCTCTTGATTGACCAAGATGACGAGAGTGATGGGGAATACCGGGATGAACTAGATGGCGACGCTATGGAAGTTGACGTCGATATCCCCATGGCTGTCGGTGAGAGTGGTGATGAGGCCGAAAACGGCAGTCTCGGCTTGTTTATGAAGGGGCATCCGCAATGGAAAACACATTGGATGAAAGTAGTTGACGACGATGGGACGAAAGTGCCGAATTTCATAGGCGGTAACTTGCCGCGGTGTGACCAAGGAGACAGAGAATTGTACTGTGCAACCATGCTGGCACTTTTCAAACCATGGAGAACTGGACATGATCTGAAAGAAAAGATTGAAAGCTGGGATGATGCCTTCGCCCGAGAGATCTTCACAAAAGAGGCTTTGGAGAAGATGAAGTATTTCAACGTGAAATACGAGTGTCTGGATGCGCGCGATGATTTCCACGCCCAACGTAAAGCGATGGGAGGTGTACTACCGCCCGGTGATATATTCTCTCAATACCCTCGTGATGATGGGGGTGATGTGGTCGGAGATAATGGTATGCCCTCGGCAGACTTGAACGAATATTTGAATAAGTTCATGCAAGAGACACCTGCAGGCGAGTTGCATCGACTGTCTATCAACAAAACAATGGGGGAGATCAAACGCATATTACTGACCTCAGGTTGGTTGGATACCTGCCCGGACGGGCCAATGGAAGCAGAGGATTTCGCTTTCAGACCTACAGCGTGGCATACTCCTGCACACTGGCAGGCGGCCGTTCAATCGAAACGAAAAGAGATACTAGCAGAAAGGCTAAAGGGCTTTAATAAGTTAGGCCCAAAAAAGACTAGGCATGACAATGCCCCGGTTGCACACGACGTCGACAGCGAAAATGATCCCAAGGTAGCCATTGTTGACAAGGAGTGGTTAGACGATCATTTCACAACTTCTGATCCCCAGGTTGTCCGGATGATTGAAAATATCGAAACAGAAGCGGAGTTGAATGAAGACCAGAAACGCGCCTTCCGGATTATCGCCAACCATGCCTCGGGAAACAACGATGAACGCCTGCAGATGTATCTTGGCGGCATGGGAGGCACGGAAAAGTCGCGGGTGATTAAAGCATTGATTGACTTCTTCTGTGCGCGAGGTGAAAAACACAGATTTTTAGTGTTGGCCCCAACTGGCTCCGCCGCTGCTTTGCTTAGTGGTTCTACTTACCACTCAGTCATGGGAATCTACGATGGTCAAGAGGAAAGATGCCCAACTTTAAAAGAGAAGTTGAAAGTACGTGCCTCTCTGGAAGGTGTCGAATATGTGTTTCTCGATGAGGTGTCGATGCTGAGTTGCAGGGATATGTATAGGATCAGCGCGGCCGCATCATCAGCGTTAAATAAGACGGATGTGGCGTTCGGAGGCTTGAACATGATATTTGCAGGTGATTTCGCACAATTGCCACCTGTAGGAGGCAGTCCTCTGTACAGTAACAAGATCAAAAAAACACTGAAAGGCAAAACGACGTACTTTGAACAGCAGGAAGCGATTGGGAGGGCCCTGTGGCATCAAACTACGACTGTAGTGATCCTAAGAGAAAATATGCGGCAACAAGTGCAAAGTGATGACGACCAAAAGCTGCGCACCGCTTTGGAAAATATGAGGTATAAATCTTGTACCTCTGAGGATATCGAGTACTTGCGTACCCGCATCGCGGGCCGCGGAGCAGATCGACCTAAAATTGCGTCCAAACGGTTCCGAAACGTATCAGTGATCACAGGGCTGAACTTGCATAAAGATCAGATAAATATATTTGGCTCCGCACGATATGCGCGTGAACATAATCAGGAACTGCATACCTTCTATTCAAAGGATATGTTCAAGTCCAAAGAGGCAGACACGACTTTGAAAAATGTCAGGAGACAAAATAAAAATCTGACGGACAAGTCCAGGTCAAGCAATGAAATTCCGAAAGACAAACAAAACGAGATTTGGGATCTTCCGTCTTCGTGTACGAATCACATACCTGGTAAACTGCAGTTGTGCGTTGGAATGCCCGTGATGCTGCGATATAATGACGCTACAGAGTGCTGCATAACCAAAGGAGCTGAAGCCAATGTAGCCTACTGGCACTCGTCGGTCGGACCACACGGTTTGCCAATGTTGGATACCATATTTGTAAAATTGAAAAATCCGGCCACTGACGTGCAGATTGACGGTCTGCCGATTAACATTGTACCTTTAACGCGCAGAGTAGACACAGTCCCAGTAAAATTGATGAATGGTGAGCACATTACCATTGCTAGACACCAAGTTCCTATAGTTTTGAACTTCGCGATGACAGATTATAATTCGCAGGGGCGAACACGTATTGACAATGTCGTGGATTTGCAAAATTGTCGAAGTCACCAAGCGTATTACACAGCCTTATCGCGAAGCGCGTCGTCAGAGGGTACGGTGATCGTGCAAGGATTCCAAAATAGCAAAATACAGGGGGGTGCGTCAGGCTACATGCGCCAAGAGTTCAGAGAACTCGAGTTGCTGAATGAAATAACGCGCTTGAAATACGAGTGTCGCCTTCCGTCTGTGGTCTATGGCCATCTACGGAATACATTACTACAGAAGTATCATCAGGTAACGGGAGAAAAGCACATACCAGAACATGTCCACCCAGCAATCGCGTGGTCTGCTTCGGATCCCATTAAATTGAATGACGAAGCTGTTTTGCCATGGCAAATATTAGACCCACCAAAAAAAGGCGATAGGAAGAAGCAGAAAGAACCGAAAGAGCCAGTTGGAACATTTGTGCGTGCGTTGGGTACGGCCCCTGTAGTGTTCTCATCCCCGTCCAAAAGAAAACACGAAGGTACGGACGATGAGCAACGTAAGAAGCCCAAAACCGTGGCTCCACGTCGCGCAGGTGGTGATATCGCTCCTGCCGGGATGATGTGGGATTCAGTAAACTGGAGCTGCTGTTACGATTCCATGTTTACTATCCTGTTCAACATTTGGATTAGTAACCCGCGACAATGGACAACCGTCTTTAGAAGTTGGAATCCCACAATGAAAGAACTTAGCGTGCAATTCCGCAAAGCCGCAAACGACGAAATAGACCTAGATATTGCGCGCGACAGAGTAAGGCTGATGCTCCACTCAGAAGATCCTGGATCATTTCCGTATGGACAGGTTGGTGGAGACATCACGCAACTTGCTCACGTTGTGATGACAGCCCGGGAAGAGCTTCAACAGAGAAGAAGGTTCTGTGTCTCGTGCGGAAATGAGTCTGTCAGAGAATCAATGCCAACTTACTTGGTTAACTGCGCGAGGCCTAATCCAACGAGATATGAGTCCACATCGGAATGGTTTGATCACGACCAAATGCATGACCATGATAATCTTTGTGAGTGCGGTAACATGGTAACTGAAGAGCGTTTGTTCATACAACCTTTGTCCTTGCTGATATTTGCGTGGAACGAACCGGATATGGAAATTGAGCAATGGATATCGGTACCCGGGCCGCACAGGGCAAGAAAGCTATTCCTGAGAGGGATCATCTATTTGTCAGCATACCATTTCACAGCGCGTGTGTTTGATACGGACGGTGAAAGTTGGTTCTACGACGGTGCTGCAGCAGGTGAGTGTTGCATCTCAGAAGGAAATATGGCAAGTATTGACCGAGATACGTTGAATAGACACTCCATTTTAGCAATATATAGCAAAGCGTGAAAGTAACCTGACAGGGACGAGTTACCCGCCATTTAATGGCATCGCCCCACAAGTTGGCAACATTTGGTCTCCATTGAGGGTGCCGTCATAAATGTCAACAATTGGTGAAGGTGGTTTTTCCTGATGCCATCGCCCAGGTTGATCCATTGGCTAGCGGGGAACTTGAGTAAGAAGCTGGGCAAGATGTTGAGTGTCATGGGGTGTGTGTATGGAGAAAAGGCTGCATCAGGCCAAATCTGAATGTGGTGGGTTAGTGTATGTGAAGGAAATGGGCACTGGCTTACATTGCAGAGCACACTTGCCATTGGACGATTTGAAACCTGTATAGATGGTGTGTGTAAGTGTGGATACAAATGCAGTGTCAATGTTTGCTTACCTTAGGTTGATGGCGAGTGCAAAGGGAACAGGAAGAGAAAGGAAGCAGTGAAAAGACAAGGACAATAGGCCATTTAGGGTAGGCATGAGAGTACTTGGGGATCTTACAGATTTCGAGGTCGATATAGCGAAAGACAAGCAGACGAGGCGTAGCTAGATACATGGAAGTCGACCGAGCTGTGACGATCGAAATGGGCACTGGACAGCACAGGTCCCGGGCTGTACAGCTCTGTCGGCCTCTGTGCGCTCTACGGTGGATCTATGGCTGCTGTACTAGTACTGTACCATTTCGACCGTAGGTTCACGTCACGCATCACAGGCGACCGTGAACTGAACCTACGAAGTACTTCGTCACGCGTCACCCAAGCAAATAGCCTCATTTTCGGTGTCTATGATGCGATTTTTCTGACAAATCTGCCTATAATAGGCAGAATCTAGCCAAAAGGTCCCGAATGAACTTGTTTCCAACCAAGTTCACATCGTCACGCATCACGAGCGTGAACCTACGGTCGAAATGGTACAGTACTCTATGAGAAATGCCAACTTCTGTGAGCAAAATCAGGTTTTGCTGATGTGCCCGACAGGGAAAAACCCTCATAATCAGGGGTCCTTATACATATGCATATATACATTTTGATAAACCCCTCCCGGCACTCAATCATTCGAGCACGCAACAAACCCGTCATAGCTCGCCGCGCCCGTGTGCGTGACGGTCGCGCAGTATGTCCCGCTCCCAGTGAAGATGACACGGTCGGTGCCCGGAGATTTGTAGTCGTTGCTCGGGGATGTGTAGATCGCGCCGCCCGGGACGAGGGGGTACTGTGAACATGGTTCACTCATCGACGTCTAGACGGTAAAATTATGTGAAGAACGCACCTCGTACCAAGGACCACTGCCGCTGCAATACAGCGTGATATCCTCGCTTGCCTCGTCGTAGTATCTGAAATGTTCAAGATCTGTCAGAGTCACTCTAGCTGGCTTGTGGGCTGCCGGTCGCTCACTGATGCGGGTAGTCATCTAGGCGAACAGTCTTGTGAACACAGCACTTAAGATCAAAGGACTGCGAAGACTCTCACCTTGCAAATTATTGCTGTTCAGATACTTAACTCCGGCGTTGATCGCAGCAGTGAGTTCGCTCGCCGAGTATCCGTTCGAGCCGCACTTGACCGTGCCGGTGGGCAGGGAGCGGGGCACGGAGGCGCCCGCGACGAGAGAGGCAGCTGCAGCGAGCACGAGAATAGCACGGGCGAACATGACTGAAGTTGAAGCTCGAACATAAAGTTGCCAGCGCTTATAAACGTTGAGTTCGGCAGCACCATATGGACCAGAATGCGCGAACGTCAAAGAAGTGGAGCCTAGTCCCACGTGTGTGAGTAGCAGATGCGTGCATAGCTAGGTCATACGCTGAGGGCCTAGCAAAGATATGTGCATGCGCATGTGTGTTGTGTCTTATCAATTTGGAGCACGCGAGTTGCATCAAAGGTGATCGCGAGGTGCTCTTGATTTTGGCAACCGTTCGCCGAACTTGAATGCACCGATTCTGTAGCCGTCCCTAATTCTACCAATCATAAGCGTGTGAGAGCATATTGAATGGGACAGTGTGAAAGTAAAGCATATTTAAGATCGATCGCTGAACATCGACCTCAGGCAATTGCAAATGAGTATATCATCGCGAGAGAAAGCTTGTCGTAGATTTAACAGGCATGGACAACAGCCCTATCGAATTGTGACAGGTGGCAACTCGGATCATTTGCAAATATAGATAAGAAATCATGAGGCTCCAAATGGTCATCTTAACACGTTTGAGTGAATCCGTGAAGGTGAGCTTTTCTAGGCAGAAAAAGGAGATTTCTCTCCGACAAGAAAAGATGGCATTTGTAGCATTGTGGCTGACCTTTCCGAGATCCCCGGCTAAGGCTGGTTCGTGACTTCGTCCGATGTCGGATCGAGATCTATATCGAGGCAAAATTAGCTATAGACGGCATACACAAGCATACACATCAGCACATATGCACCACCACGCCGGGGCGCTTGCTTCGCGCACTGCACCAACTCCCAGCAACCTTGGGCCACCCTAGCCCTTCCAGTGCCGAGCTTGCACACGTGTACCAAGCACGTCTGCTATTCTTTGAGCACATGAGCAATTCAATTCTCGTGCGAAGAAGTCTGGGAAGCTACAGCTATTCCCAAATGGATAGGTACATATTCGCCATGGAGGCCCAGGCACCGGGGGCGGGCAGTCGCCTGTGGGATAAAGTGCACCTATCTCATTGGAAATAGCGGTAATATTGATGAAGCGGCACTGTTGTATGGATGCTGCCATCGAAAAACCACACGGTGGCGCTCCCCGTTCACGATTTCCAACATAGATTTGGTTAGTGGCAGCGGCGCTGAGCGTTAAAGTGCTGAACTTCGCTGAAAGTATAACGGTGTTCATAAATGGTCGAAAGGTAGGTTTCGCGGTCTCACGCCGCCATAGGATGCAGCTCAGCCTTTAAAAATGCACACGCTGACAGTTATGTCCTACAGTTTTACATATGAACCTGGAGTGTCCCATTTTTCTCAAAATCTGATTTTCTGTGACATTGGTGCGTTAAAGTGTCGAGTTGTGACCAGTAAGTGACTTGGTATCGCGAGAACTTGCTTCTGCTTCATCGCGCCAGCAGACAATTTCTGATTTTTAAGAAAAATCTCAGAGGTCATATGCTTCTTAAAGGGCTACTGGAGCAATTTTCGACCCCAGTCCACATCAATTTTTGTCAGAATAACGGCTTCAGGAAAGCTGCAACTACTGTGACATGTCATGCATATCATGTTAAGGATCGAGTATTTTACGTGGTACGCAACCATAGATACTGATAAATTAACTACGGAATGGATATGCGAGAAACAAGAGCTTTGGTGTGTTAAAACACACATCAAATTTAGATTTTGAGGCTCAACGTGAAACAAACTACAACACAAATTCCGGGGAAGCGCTTACATCCGCGTGCAGAGAGCGGAAATTACCTGGCTCCACGGGGCTGATACTGGCGCAGAGGAAAGTCTATTCCTGAGTTGAGTAAGCGCTACTCGAGAATATCACTGATGAGGCTGATCGCGAGGACGCGGGTTTGAAGGTTGAAAAGTGAGCAGAAATTCTGTATCCGCTACAAGCGTATTCATGCTACCCCAAGAAAATGTTACTAGACTACTCATATAGCCGCTGGATTTGATAGAAGAATCGAGAAAGAAATGAACGCGGAGAGTAGGCTGCTGAAAGGTCGACTGTGGCGCGAGTAGCGTGTTGAACCATCGGTCTTTTTCCGGAAGCACATCGCGATTACATAAGCCTCCTCAGTCCAATTCATCGTTTTTGTATCATTTGCCAACATCCACACAGATCCACATACCTAGTGCTAGCGCACTTCCAACTTGGAACCTGCATGGTCGGCTTCTGTGTGCTGTGCGATAAGTAACTCTGCCCCATCTCGACACATTTGCAGAGGAGTTTCAAGTTGCCTGTGGTTGATCGAAAAGGGTCAAGTCTGATGACTCTGATGCCAGTCTCGCAAAGGGCTCGAGTGTGGAGACCAGTGCGGGATATGCTTCCTTCAACCCTCATGAACCGGAATATAATGCGCAATAGTTTGACAATCTTCTTCCTACAGTGATTACTTAGCCAAGAAGCCAGCTTATCACGTTTTGGAGCAAAACACGACTAAGCGTCTGTTCAGTCTCACCTTGTCCTTTGAGCTATTCGGCCCCCCATCTATCTTGTCAATTCAAGCCTATGCTGTAACATGATTCTTGACCAGCTTAGTCAATGCCAGCTCACCCTGGGACTCGATGTCTCCCTCTCATCGACTGGTCTCGAAGACAGCAAGACGCCGCCAAGGCCTCGACCAAATCGTGCAGGCAGTTTCGGTCCCAAATTCCCCTACAAGCCACCCCAACCTCATGAATCCGCTCACATCCCCGGCTCCGGGGCATGTCCGTCTTCTCATCACCAAAGCTTGACAAGGCTTGACAGGACGGGCGGGCATATGATAACCGAAAGCCGATGGTAGCGCCAAACTAGTGGCTTGTCCGGGGTCCACTGGCAAACGTAATATTGGCGAAGTTTGAACGGAGGAGCAGCCTGTTAACGTTCCTCTCTCATCAACTGCCGCATCGATGATCGATCAGTTCACCGATCTTCTTCAATTCAGATCTTTATCTCAAGCCACCGCACTTCGAATAACGGCAGGTAACGACCATCGCAAAACAAAGAGGACAAAAACTGGCGGCGCACGCGAGGATGAAGACGATCCCAAAAAATTACCTATTCAGGTTATTCATTTAATGCTGCAGATCTATTTGTGGCGTACTCGAAAGTGATGTGAGTGAGCCATACTCACGTTCCCCTTGTTCTCGAGATGGTATACCAGTCTCTTCATCTACGGCGACTTTTAATTTGCTTTACTTCATCCATTAACCTAGTTCCGAAGAACATCAAGATTTGCACCCTGACCCTGTGTATCTCTTCACCATCTACAACATCGAGCCAAGCTCTCGGCCTCTGCATCCTCATAAAGAATGGAAGAACACATATCGACCAGAACCTTAGGCGTCAGAAAATCTATATCCACCAGTTATGACGCCGCGAACGCCTGCACGCCTTCTCAATGTTGTTCTCTGTAGATTTTCTCAACAATATCATTTGGCACGATTCCATACCCTGTCTTCACCTCCACAGGAACTGCAGGTCGAGTACATCCGACTACATAATCCTTCGCCTGGCCTATGTTTTGGAAAGGCCTACAAAACCTGACTTCAGTCGCACAATCGCCAGTCTACAATCCTGCGCCTCTTCGTCTTCATTCATATACAACCCGGAAGCATCTTTCTTCGCCTCGCAATATGCTTGATATATTCGGACAATATCCAGAACCAGCCAGCCAGCTGTATGCAATCGTGTCAGACGCCGAGGCCCTCTCACCGATGAAGGTGGAACCTGATGACGATGGGTTCGTCCAAGATGTCTCTCACCAGACCGGCTCTCCGCCACCAGCCCCATTCGAGCATCTTGTGCCGCTCACGGAGGTCCCTCTTCGTGCCACTGGGGTCACCAAAGATATGCGCAAGCTGATGGGCGTGTTTCGACTCAATCCCTTCTCGATCAACCGCGATGGCAGACGCGGGGCGTCTAATTCGCTGTGGAATGGTCAAGAGCCAGGCCCTCTGACCGAGCAGCCACAGATCATCGAGTACCAGCTCGACGGTTACCACGACAGCGAAGAGGGGGATACCGGGTCGCACGGTGGATCACCCAGGACATCATTGCACATATTGGACGGCGACGAAGGAAGTGTCAGTCCTTCGATTAAAAGCGACGGTGGTTCCGAATTGTCTTCAGGCTGGCAGGCAGCCTACTGGGGCCTCCAAGCATTCTATCCTTCGCCGTCGAATGGTCCTTCTCTATACTTCGACTACACCGGCGCTACATCGGCGAGCATACCTTGTAAGTCATGATGTTATTCAAATTATTGCATCGCATTGATTTCGTTCAGCAGCAGATCTGGCATATCGCGATGTGCGACCTTACTACTCGAATTCACACCTCTCGCAAGCGGCATACTCCCACCAAGACTCCCCTTCTTCATGTTCCCCAGTCGACTCGCACTCTCCCCAGCCCTTCGAATGCGCCTCATCATCCACCCACTCACTTCCACCCTCTTCACAAACATTTCAGCAACGGATCACGGACACGAGGTCAATCGCAGAATACGACCTTCACACACTTCTTCGGCGCGTGAAGGACAGCCATGGGCATCCGCTTCCATACGGGTCTCACGAGCACCCATCACATGTTCATTCTTTGCCGCTTTCCTTGGAGGACCACCGCGCCGATGTGCAGCACATTTGGGAGCCTAAACCTGTATATCCGTCCGGCCGCAGCACCCGCGACCAGACGATCGCCTATTGCTCAGCATTTGGCGGTCCCGAACTGCACAGTCTGAGCGGATGAGGTTGGGTTGAGGTCGGGGCAAGATTAATAGAGTTCTGACGGTGTATTTTTAGAAGGGGAGAGACTTGTTCGTAGAGGATCAATTCAGCCGGGCGACCGATGTACAGGTGGCCTATCCGTTGTAATACATGAAATACACGGCCCATCGTAGAAAACACCTTTTCTATCAAGCCAGAATTGACATCCTGCGTATTGATGATCGTCCAAGCTCGTCCTGCAGATAATCAATCGATCCCCGCATTATTCACGGACGTATATATACGGTTGGCAGCTCGGTTTATGAACCGAGTGCAGCTAGTGCATCCCTTCTATATACAGCCCGAGCGAGACGAGTTCGCATGGTATCAATACATGCGCGGACTTAGGCGGCCCGGTCTTTCCGAGGCACACGATAATTTTACCTTCCTTTTTATCCCCTATCCTTTGCAAGTCCTTGTTGATATTTTGCCTCGTTCGCGTCCGAGATTATACAGCGAAAACTAGACGAAAAACCCGCTTGGATTCACTCAGGTTGCCCACGAGCTCAGACTTACCCTGAGTTCCGCTGGATGCAAGGCACAGAGCAAGATCCGAGGCTCCTCTCTGTTGCGCCCTTCCAAACCCATGACGAGAGCCGCACCGTCGAAAACGTGCTGCTTTGGTAATTCATAATGAAGTGAGTGCACCGAATATCTCCGTCAGCTGAAAGGATTGATGCTGATGCGAGTCGGTAGTGTCGAGGGCGGGCTCTGCAGTTTCAGGCGAGTCAATTCTCCGTTCTTTCAGATTTTCACGGACCGCGGCGATCATTCTGTGCTTCTCGTGCCAATGATTCTATGATGAACCCATCTCATCCATGCCCTCTAGTCCCTCCAAAGGGAATGGGTAGGAAGATCTTCAATTTGCAAAACAAGCCCATTATGTTCCACACCTCGTAAAGCACATCCAGCTTCGAATCCGGATGTATGGTATGTGGCCAACTTCCCCCATCCACGCTCTTCTAGATAATCGAAAGCTCCACTAATAGGTAGGCTGCCTGCACTCACCGGACTGCTCAATGTCTTAGGGAACCTTGATAGCCTTGACGAGAACACAGACGAAGCGCACGGTACCGGCTGAAGGTGGACGGTATGGGAGAAAAGCTGAGACTCGAACGATGACATCACCATACTCATCTCCATCAGGCAATGGCGTATGATAACATAATGGAAGGGAAGCCAGGCAGTGGTGGTTGTGGTCAGTGACGATTCATAGGATTCACTAACATGGGCATCCACTTGGCCAGGATTCTTGCTGCTGCTTGATCGTCACACCACAACTTGAAGATGATCCCAGTGGCATATTGGTAAAAACAAAAAGCAGCAATGGTGGCATTCAAGATTGATATGCCACGCAGATACCGACGAAGGCCCGGATCGACTGAAAACCTTTACGGTGCAAATATCTCTATTGTCTGGCGGACATCAAACATTAAATCTTTCCGCCACAAAGAATTCATTATTTTGACCCCTCTGTCCGCGCGCGGTTCCCATCCTGCCAACCACTACGCTTTCTCTTTCTATCTCTAGACAGGTCTCTATCAGCCCGCGAGCAACGTATGGCCCTTCGCACGAATAATCTTCTGCGCACACGAACTTCTTTGGGGGAAGGTGGCGGACCAGGGTGATAATGGCTCCATTCGTGTGGTCCCGCTAGTTGGAGTTCGGTTTACGTGTTCAAGCCACAGCTTTTCACTGTAAGATGACCGACAGTGGCATGTAGAACAAGGTTAAGGAGCAGGACAGTCGGACAAACGGAGACATTCGGATGGCCCTGTGGTTGTGTTTGCTTCCGTAAGTTTCGCCAGCAAGTCCGTTGCCTGATCGATGCCCAATCCGTACGTGCTGACGCTTGTGGCTTTGGGACTTCTGATGAGTCCCTATCTCTCGTCAGGTACTGCTACGGTATTTATTTCATCCTCCGTTCGAGTTGACTCGAAATTTTATACGTTGGAGTGTATTGGAGAGTATTCGAAGTAGCAAAGTTCGACATTTTGGACTTGCGCCACAGATTTCCCCTTGGAAGATCCGCATTGATTTTCAGATCTTTCGAATATTTTCTACTTCGGATACTATCCAGTACCTGCGATATATATATCGACGCTCTGGGGCTGTGATCCTTATCCGCACTGATCAGCACCTGAAAAAACAAAATGTTTGTCATTTATATCAAATTCTGGGATAAAAGATTGACTCGTGGTAATTAGGTTTGGTTGCCGCCAGCTGACAACTTGCAGAGAACTTCACAACGTGCCTCCGTCATAACATGGCTGCAAATCGCCACAACTATGCACACTGCAATCAATGCTATTCTCTACTAACAATTCAGACGCGTAGCGAGACACGTGATTTTCGCAGGTCAAGCAGAATCCTCTGAAGCATCCAATATTATCCTCAACTGAAGAATTGAAAATCAAAGAAATAGGTTCACCAACATTGGGTTTTATGCCGCTTTTTTCGGTCTGTTCTACATACCTAAATTTGTTCAGCACGCGCGGAGTGCTTCGGTACACATCACAACTAATTCACTCCAGTACTCTTATTTACTCAGCCAGAAGCTATGTCAAGATATTGCAATCTACTTCGTGTCAAGCTATCACTTATCACACGACCTTAGTGCTCTAGAACGACCCAGATCTTGCCCCGCACTGTCACCCGTGTCGCCTGTCATTCTCCTATCCGTGTCTTATGTCGATGCCTCGATATTCAGGCCCAGGCGAGTTACAGGAAGGGTGCAAGGTCCAGGAAATATGTTTCGGTCAGGAGATCGACGCGACATTCAGCGCGACTTCCTCGGCCTCGTGAATCAAAGTGAATTGGCTGTCTTCTCAGCTGTCAACGCTCTGTCTTCTACCGACGTTTGAGCCCACCCCCCGGTTCTTGGTCACTTGCCCCAGGCCGTGACCCTAACAGCGGCACAGAACATTCGGACGTCGCGTTACGACGTGGCTCACACAATTCCATGTCTAAAAATTAGTCCCGCACTCAATGCAAGATATCCCTCGTGCTGTTTCCACGTTGTTCCGCATCGAAACGCAAGCCTCACGGAGCGAGAGCGAATGAATCGGGCCATAGCCTCATCTACCTTTGCGACCTGCCGTGTTTTGTGTCGTAAATCAATGTGAGAATTGCTTGTTACGCGAAAGTTGGTGGCGACTGATGTCAATATTCCTTTAGTGTGCCACCCGGGTCGACCGTGGCATATAACGCCTGTCACTACGGTGTCGCATCAGTTTAGGCTTATGTATCCATTCGGCCACATTGCAGCGGCCTTAAGGCCTCAAAGCTGCAACGCGTTGCATAAACTCGAGTCTACAAATCACTTCTTCGTGGCCGAAATTGATCAAGTCGACACACACACGGGTTTGCGCTCAACACATGACTTCAAGTAGTGATATTACGCTGTTCAAATGGATTAACATATCAGCCCAAACAAATCGGCGCTGTGCCAGCTGTAGTGCAGCAACTTCAAGTACGCTGCTACGGTGTGTCCCGGCCGTATTGTTCGCTCTGGCGTCCGCTCTATCGATGTCTTATCGGGCACGTTGACACCGATCTACGCAGAACAACATATTCATTCAGGAGCAGCTGCTTCTTGATATGTGTTCGAAGACACAATGACTGGCGGTCTGCGATGCGATGGTGGCGTCGGACTGGTCCGCTCGCTTCGGCGTCCAAATACTAGCCAGGCTAGCTATATGAGCATGCGATTCTACGGGAACATCGGCTACCAACTCAAGTACAATTTCCATAGCTCTGGAATCCAACGCCTTCGAGGCTGAAGTTGAAGCCATTAAAGTTCGACATTTGTACACCGTGCGCAACCTCTGCTCTTGGCTCCGAGTCCTGGCCTCGAATCTCACCGCCGCATCGCAGAGGTGCGGAGATCGAATGTTTTGCTATTGGCCAATAATATTAAGCGGCCTCTTCTGCTCACTCCTTGTCAGCATGTCGCTCACAGGGATCCTTAGGTAGCAAGCTGTTTGGGAACAGGCGTCCCGTTACGGAATTCACCGAGATGGAACCCCAACAACACGTACACACTTCTTCGACATTGCTGCTCCAAAATCAATTCTAGCCTCTTAAGAGTAGTACTCCCCGGCACCAGGTTCTGCCTGTGTATTCGCCGAAGCTGAGTTCGCCGCGCAGTAAATGCGAATGCAGTGGCGCCTAAGTGGCGCCTCCTCATTCGCAATCGCAATGATCTGCGCGCCTGTTCACGCGGACATCAGTCTGGGAGAACCGTTACCCTTGACCACGTTCAATCTACTTATCCGATAGGAAGAGAAGGGACCCGAAAGGATATAGCGGGTTGTGGAGTCTGTTGTGTGCTCTTCTACCCACATTGTGAATATATCCGCCTTGGCCTGGCTGTCAGTGGCCAATGCTTATCCTCACGTAAAGGAACACGCTCGGGTGCCACCATCCGGGGCTGGAAACACGCCCAGCCCAGAGTGAGTCGTACCGCGAACGCATGGTGCACGCCAGGCGAGCCGTGATCAGCAGACATTGAATCAGGTCACAAGCTGCATAATAAAATTTATCTGTGTCAATTTCTGGCATTGTCATATCATGCCTGTGCCCAAAATCCAATTAGACAGCCTGGAACCCCAACATGTGAGCACCATCACGCGGCGCATTATTGGATCCTCTTCAGCCCATTCAAGTTCGGTGTTCTCCTAAACGCTCAGGTACAGACTACATCTGGGCCGCGCTGCCAGCGATAGAGACAAGGGCAACCAATACGCCTCGATAGGCACACATAAGAACCTCGAAGAGCATCACTTCACTTGAAAGCAAGACCAGTGATGTTGGTAGCACGGCATTATCTTAAACAGGTCGTGCGATCTTGAATGTGAAGCATAGGAAGCTTAAATGTGAAGCATGGGAAGCATGTGAAGAGAAATCGTGATAAGGGAAATTGACAAATGATGCGGTTGGTTCATGCTGACCTTTTACGATAGCAGCAAGGGGATCTGCAATGGTCGGCGGGAATGGAATCCAAAGATAATTGTGAGTGTATTGATGGTGGGCAGAGAAAGCCTGACCAAATAATAATGGGGAGAAGTCCCGGGATCATTTATGCACAGTATCCACCATATGATCCGGTATTGAATCGCGAAGATTTCACCGCTTCCTAACGGGAATAAAGTCAGCAAATGTCCTATCGGTGTGTGTGAGACTACCAGGGCTAAGCTTTAGCTATGCAGGTTAGCCGTAGAAAGTGGATATAGTCGTGGATATATAGGACAGTCACCATGGGCGCCAGGTTTGGTACGCGTCTGGCTCTGGAGTGTGATTTGCCACTCTAGGCTGCCTTTTATGACCACTGTGAACAATCCTAGCTTAAATCCCATTGTGGAGTGATCCATGAGAGAATCTGGCAGTGGCACTTGTGGGATATAAGCGAATTCACTACGCATGTTGACTATCATCGATAAATACACACTTACACATATTACTCACATACGCACATACATGTAATCGGAGACTCCCTATCAATCATTTGAGCTCGCAACGAGCTCATCATAGATCATCGCCCCTTGTGCGTGACAGTCGCGCAGTAGGTTCCACCGGGAAAGATTGCGTTCAGTGTCGGGCAGATTGTGTTCGTCACTCGGAGAGATATATGTTGTTCCACCTGGGGCGAGAGGACTGCAACGACAGGATACTCGACAACCCCCAAGATGAGAAGAGCCGAATGATGGGTATGCACCCTGTACCATGGACCACTGGGCTTGGTATAGTATCTGAGGATAATGGATATCAGTAGGTATCAGAGAAGTTCTGATAACTTGCAGGCTGCTGAGCGCTTGGATGATCGATATACGGAGGAATTAGTGTTAGGAAAAAGCTCGAGGAGTCATGGATTATGGGTTGCACTGCGATCCATTATGGTTCAGGTCCTTAACATCGGTATTTGGCAGCAGCGAGCTCGGTTGCGGGGTACATTCAAACCACGCACAGCCTTGCTGATGAGAGGAATGGAATGCGCCTAGGGCAAGATACACAGTTATAGTGAGGATGAGAATAGCGCGGGATACCATGGCGTCTGGTGAGTGAAGTTGAGGACAAAGATAATCGCTAATGAGCCCGAATGATTATGAGCTAGGGACATAGGGACACCACATGGGCGGGGAGGTCGAAACAGCGGAGCGAAATAGTGCGAGTCAACAGCAGATGCACATGGGGGTCGTGCGCCGAAGTAGCTAGAATTCGGGCGACTGTGTGTTGGAGGCGTATCAAACATGTGATCAGTCTCGAAGGGATGTGCTATTTCCCTGGAGCAATCGAACCAGTGCATGGGATGCGAGCTGCTTCCAAATTCAACATATAGCGCCAGCGAAAAAACGCTGTGTCGAGGTATTTCTCCATTCTGTAACTTAACTTTGGCCTATCCGTTGCAGCCTGCGAGATGAGAGAGGTTATGAGGTCCCATATACAATAGCTGTTTTAGATAATCTGGGTGCAGCCAAGAGTATTTCTGTACGACCTGCGCCAGGGAATCGACAATTGGACTGTGCGCAGAAACGTTGATCACGGACCCTGGAGACTGCTCGAGGCTACAAAGCCCGATAATTTTACCTTCCACCCACCATCTCCTATTCTTTGCCCTGTTCGCGATCGAGACTATGGCAGAAATTGTACCGAAAATACGCATTGTCTGTTTTGATTTGCCTATGTTGATTATGCGCCTAGACTTACCTCGATCTCTGGGCAGATGAAAGGCGCAGAGCCTGATCTCTCTGCCGCGACCTTCCAAATCCACGACGAGAGCCACACCATCGGGAATGCGCTACGGTGGATGATAATGAAGAAGTGAGTGCGCCGGGTTCTCCTGTCAGCTAAAAAGATATTGATGTGACTCGGTAGTCCCAAGGTCGAATTCTGTGGGTACAGGTGAGCCGATCTTCACCTTCAGCTCCATGAGCTGTAACGATCAGTCTGTAATCTTTTCATGCCGATGCTCGTCGACGGTTGCTTGGTGGACGCGTTGCGACTGGAGGATTCCAGGCCCTTGCAAAGGGGCCCACAGCGCATCCTATGTGAACTCGCTCGGCTCATTTGCCTGCTGGCTTTCCTTCATACCCAATGCCAAGGAAATCTCAAATATGCTAATCGCGTATACAGCGTTCCCCACCCCTCAGAAAATCACATTCAGCTCCGAATTCAAATGTACGGTACGTGTCCACCTTGTTCGCGTTCTTCCCCAAACTCAAAGCGCGCTCAATCAACAGATAAGCTGTCCGCACTCACCGCACTCCTCGATGCCCTGGAGAATCTCGACAATCTTTGCGAGACAATAGAAGAAGCGTACGATACCAGCTTAAAGGGTGGGCGGTACGAGAGATGGGAGGAAAAGAGCTAGGAAGATGTTCGCACTTAGCATTGCCTCTGGGCGAAGGCCAAGGTGGTGGCGGTGGTCACAACGGGGCCTAGCAAGGCGGATAGCGACTCGGCTACGAGCTCTTGTTGCTTCATTATGAAGGGCTCATTGATGCGATGGATATCTTCGCTGAGATATATACACACACAGTCCGCTTGCTAGACGTACAAATGTTGCACTTGTGTACAACATTGGCTTCCTCATTATATACTGCATTTGAAACGCTCATCACTTTGATTGCTGCCTCGCTAGAGCAGGCAAGTCCTGCCTTCCTAGCCTCCCCAACCCCTGTCGAGAGGCTTTCCATCTTCCGACGTGCACCACTCCCATACCGAACACGGGGGCCACAGCCCTGCTGGCTCATCGCCCGCGTCCTGCATGAGCAGCGCAACAACCCCATGGGCGGGCACGGCCGAGGCAGTAAAATTGCGCACGGCAGTGCCATTGGAAGTATGTGCCCAGAGGTCCTGGGTGTATATGTCAGGCGCCAAACTGACGAGAAAGAATGTGAATGACACACCCGAACTGTGTACTGGCGCCCTGCTCGGATCCATGGTGATTCAGTTAGATTGAACGATAGGTCAGCCGGGCGGTCGAGGCTATTGATCTGATAATCGTTGTAAATCAGCATTATAGCAAAGATACACAGACGATTGTGTGACGTACCAGCATGAATACAGTGCCATTCTGCGATTGCCCACTCCAGTACACCGCTGGATGCGCAGGGTCTTTGGTCCAATCCGCCTGGATGACCGCCAGAGTCAAGACGAGTACGAGGGCAAGAACACGAAGAAGATGTACTAACATTGATACCCCATCGGAAGGGCGTAACTGCGGTACCTACCACGGGGTCCTGGTTGATAGCGATGATTTCCTGGTTGGTAAGAATCGAGAGCGTCTCCTTTGTTACCGACGCGAGCTGTGATTGCAACATCATTAAATGTTTTTAAACGAGAGATAATCAAGAAGGGAAGGCGCACATCTACACTGACGAGCAAGGGCGACTTCATGAGGGCCCATACCGTGAAGTGAGTTTTAGCCTCTTCGTAGGACAAGTCTCCATTTCCACTGCATTACTGGATCAGTTCTGTAAGTGCGTGTGGGCCAGGTCCGACTCACACTTCGAGCTATTGAGAGATAATCAAGTTGAGTCTGTATGCTCTTTGAGTAGGTAGGCAACTCACAATATCCATGTCATTATGCCCATAGAAATCGCTTGCCCAGGCTATGTATTGATTTCTATCAGATATATATACATGCGTTCAACAGAGTCATCTGGAGGTCTTTAGGGCAAGATGCTTACTGCGAGATGATATTGGCCACGCTCTTCCAGTTGGGCTCTGCATTACCCAAGCCAGTCAGCCCGATTCAGAGTAGATGTTTCGCAGACCCTACCGATATCATTCGTGGTCTGCGAGACAGCAAGTCCAATCAGCGACATAAGCCAACTTGTGGATGACAAAAAGCACGTACGCGCCAGCTTTGACCAAACTTCCGTGCCCATAGCCAAGGTTGTTCCTGTAAGGGAGTATCAGCTTTGCCATTACTGCCCTTCTGACGTTCGGCTGGCTTACACGCCCCCATTGACAGAGAGAAAGCTGCATTGGCTGACGATTTTTGTTCAGCGCGTGGTCTGTGGCAATAGCATCGGCGATACGTTCATAGCCTGGATATGGGTTGGGTGAGAGTCATCGGTCAGCAGAGCAGTTGAGACCCACGTCCTATGATATTTTGACGAGTGATGTTGTCAAACGGTACTGATAATAGAGCCTTATTGTGAGTTGCCAACTTCTGAGTAGCAAAGCCATATACTGTCTAACCTGCACAATTATCGAATCTGAGAAGTCGCGGTCAGCTTCATTATCGGTAGCGGAAAAGTTGATTAACAGACTTCAGATAGTCAAACCCCCACTCACGAAACTGCTTGACATCCCTAAATGCATATTAGCAGGAGCCTATTTGGAAGGTGCTACAAAGTACGCACCGAGCTTCGTGCCCATACGAACCTGGGTACATGGCGCAGGTAAACCACCCAGCATCGCTGTACTGTTGAAAGTTGGAGTCTTTCTCAATGTATGATATGAGATGAGCGAGATTCTCACGATTCCAGATTTCCTGCGAAGAAAGACATATTAACAACAAGGAAGATGTCCGTCGAGACGAAAAGGAAGGGTAGGGAAAGATACCTACATTCCCAGTTTTCTGATCTCTTTCGTGAGATATTTCATTCCTTTTTTAAAGCGTGTTTTATCTGCATTCCAGTCTCAGTCCCGTATTCACAAAGTTCCCAAGCGGACGAGTGAGCTGCCATAATAGCGTGCCCGCGTGATACCATGCAAATGGGAGAACTCACCGGCAATAATGTCACCATTTGAGCTCCTGTTCTTTTCGGAATAGCAATCATCGATGTTCATCCAAGTATAGCCTGCGTCCTGTATGGGATGTTGCACTTTAGTGTTTAGACCATGAGCAGGAAAGAGCATTACTGACTACGAGTCCCAAAGACTTCATGTATCTTGCAGCATCAAGGATTACATCCTCGTCGATCTCACACTATAATATTTTATTAGTGATTTGTGGGAGAGTGAACACGAAGCCAGACGGACGTGATAGGCGTTCCAAGCTGTTTGGCACTATCATTAGCACCACGTTGTGGGAAAGCTAGAAGTAACACGCACTATTGTAGCCCATTGCTTTTAATCCAAAGTTAGAATGCAATATGCGCTGAAATATATACAGAACGACGCACCTGGTAGACGTCCCACACTCTTCTCGGTTTGGGATTCAGGGGTGGCATGATGATACAAGGGCGAGCGCCAAGACAAGGAGATAGTCAAAGCTACCAGAAGAAGCGAAATGATATGCAGCGATTTTCTCTCGATATATGCAGTTACATGATTGAGTTGACTGGGATGATAGTCGACCTGTACTAGATCCCGAGGTCGCAACTCAGAAAGAGCCTTGCGGTTCATGGACAGATCCATGAGAATTGCGGTTCGACGGGGTATGATAGGAAGTAAATCAGACTCCTTTCAAAGTTGAAGATGTTAAGCTGAGCGAGGTTTAAGCCTTGAGGCCTTGAGGTCTTCGGCGCAGACCTTGAAGCTTGAAGATGCGGGGTTATTACGAGTGCAACAGGGGCCAAATAAGGACCCGCAATCCCACGTGCGCTCACGAAATTCAGCCTCTCATCTGTCTCGCTCAATCTTCCTCCGCTCGATACCCTTCGGTACCGCGAACGTACGCTGACTCCAAGTATGGCTGGATTCGATCCTTTATCTACTTCGATTGGATTCTAAGTTCTTCTGTACTGCTTAGTACTGAAACCAATCATTGTCTTACCCTAAAAGATGCTCCGTGTCCAAAGACCTATCATGGGTAAGCATCAGCACTCATACTTGGTGATACATGCTACTGAAAGCAAAGTATGATCTAGCTGAGAACAGCACCCCATTGAGCCTACCGCGCCTAGCACCTACGACCAATCGTGCTGGGGCTACGCAAGTAGCATCGCACAGGCGAATTAGATGCAAGATGTGTCGGTATGTCTGCACCTCGAATGTCTCAAGCATAATACAAAGCCAGCTATTTGCATGCAGACAGGAGTTGGCTACACGCGAAAATATGCTTGATCACGACCAGTTCAGTCCGTCTGCGAAGGGCTACGTCCACCCGCGTCCGGCCGCATATTCTTCCGATCCTCCTAGAGATGCAGACCTGATAGCAGAAGAGGTGGAATCAGAGCTTCAGTCAGTCTCCGGTATACGAATGGTCGCAGAAGAGGGAGCAACGACGCTCGCCCCGCCTGAAGGACACCTTCCCACCTCGCTACCCACGCCTCAGGGCCCATCAGCGATCGCCAATCCGGAATGTTCTGGCTACTTCGTACAGCCCGTATGTTCTTCTCACTATTTCATCTCAGACTCCGATACTGATGGTCAAATCTCGTGTAGATGCGATGGATGGACCCCTTCCTCAAAGATGGTGAAACGGCAGGGCGCATCCGCTGCCCGAACACAAAGTGTGCGGCAAAATTAGGCTGCTACGACTGGGCAGGCATATGCTGTGCATGTCACGTTGGTGGTAAATGGGTCACTCCAGTACGTCTTACTACTTGTACTTGATCACTTCCTCCAAGGCAACAGGAAACTGACGATTTGTCGCAATCCGTAGGGCTTCTGTATAAATCGCTCCAAAGTTGACGAAATTCTGAGATGAAGGATATAACGTTGCATACATCGTGTCTCGGAACGATAATCTGAGGCACACCATCGCCATACACCTAACTATCAACCCAGTCAACCACGCGCTTTTCAACCAGATCTTCTCAAACTTTCCCCCTCTTTCAGCAGATCCACTACTCAGGGACGTCGTTCACTCGGTTAAACATGAATCGCGTTATTCCTGTCGAAAGCAGAGAAACAACACAATCTCGTGACAGTCCTTGCCAGGATATTGTAACTTGCAAACATCATCGGGCAGCATGAGCTGCTTGTCATTTATGTCAACTGGTGTGTGAGAAGGGTGTTTAACATGTACTCATTAGCATGCAAAATCACAAGCCAATGCTCGTCTTGCGCGTGGACTTTATCATCTATCACATCAACAATGAGAAGTCAGAGCGTTGGCAGCGACAGTACTGAATGCTTCCCGGACAGTCGGCACCTTTGCTCTGTGAACCTGGTCAAGTACACCACCTTCTGACAGGCGGTCAAACATCTCCACTCTCGGTTGTGGGAAGCAGGATGAGATCGCGTCAATTTCCTCAGCCATGTTTTCTATCTGATTCTATCCTCAAGTATGGCCTAGGCCTCGCGCCAACGATCCCGCTGGACGCTGAAGCAGGCAATAATAAAGACGCCATCACGCGTCGCGCTGATTAGCGCAGCCGCACCCAATCAATCTGCCAAACAACGAAGATCCGTCTCAATGCTTGCACTGGCAGCACATGCCGCCCAGGATCAAATCTTATCGACTCGTCAGGCGCGGCCCCAGGCAGTGTGCGCTCAGCGCGCGCATCTATAAAGGCTGTAACACCGTCCTTTCAGGCAGCTGCGGTTGACACGGATTGACATCTGGCAGTCTGGCAGTTGAGAACAGTGAGTGCCAGCTGGACGACCGGGGGAGGGAAGGCCGGGTCCCCAAATCACTCTATCACTTGTTATTCACAGATGCTTAAGTACGCTAGCTGATGCAGATTCATTCAGATCAACCTCCAACCTCCGCCTGACTATGGCCACCCAAGAGAACCTCACCCTTTGCGTCCCTAGAGCCTCAACCGGCGCCAACCCGCTCGAGCCTGTCCTCGTTAGTAGCCCCAAGCCTTCGTTGAGCGGAGCGGGTGCACCTGAGAACCATATTCTTATCAAAGTGGATCGCTTTGGATACTCTACGAACAAGTAAGTTGGTTCAGCTCTCATGGGGCAGAACAAGGCACTCATACGTCTATAGTGTAACTTATCAGGTGAGATCTGTTTGTTCAGCAAACAATAATATGAGATCTGAACACACGCACAGACTTTGGGAGAGGTGCCTCATTTCAGGTGTGTACAGTCAGACCTATATGAGGGACAAAACTGATGCATGCACAACTCAGATACTTCGACTTCCATGCTGCTCCGACAACGACAGAGCCACCTGTCTCCCCAGAGACGCATGGTGTGATCCCCGTTTGGAGCTTCGGCATGGTGGAAGCGTCCACCCACCCCGACATCAAGGTCGGCGAGCGTGTCTACGGATACTTCGCACCTACGCGGTACCTGCTCCTGCCCATCGCGACGACCGAAGTCAGTGCATACTCATGCTTCGTCCCGAGGCCGCATCTGCCGGCAGGTAAGATCATGTTCTTGTTAGCATTGCCACTGAAGGGGCTGAGATTGGATTCAAATAGATCGCCGACCTTACAACCAGGTCACCCGGTGCAGCGGCGACCCAACATACCACCCCTCACCCGCGATCGAGGACCTGACGATGCTCTACCGTCCTCTCTTCTGGACCGCGTTCTGGTGTGAGGACTGGCTCTACACTGGAACTCCCACCCCGTACCGCGGCGTGAAGAACGTGCTCATCTCCTCCGCATCCTCCAAGACCGCCTTTTGCGTGGCGTACAACATCAAAAAGCGCCTTGCGAAAGACTCGAACCTGAAATTGCAGATCGTGGGGATCACCTCGAAGAAGAACAGGGAGTTCACCAAGGGGCTTGGCCTCTACGACACCATCTACGAATACGACGAAGTCAACTCCATCCCCTCGAGCTCGGACGCCGAAGGATCGTGGATTTACGCCGATGTTGCCGGAAACGACGAGCTCAATGGCGTCGTAGTCAGCCATCTCGGCTCGCGTTTGCTCGCTGGTATCGCTCTTGGCCTCACCAACCTCTCCCCCACAGCCCCCGGCGAGACGTCCTCGTCCAAATGGACCGCGAACAAGTTCGACGGAGATGCCGCACACGCCGCGAGCTCCGCGTTTAAGCTCGAACAGTTCTTCATGCCTGAGTGGCTCACGAAGCGTCGTGCTGAGCTCGAGCAGCCTGTCCTTATGGGCATGATGGGTGCGGGGTGGGGCGGGCTGATGAAAGACTGTCCTTCATGGGTGAAGATGCACAGGGTATACGGTGGAGAGGCATGTGTCGAAGCCTACAAGCAATTTGGAAAGGCAGCTGGTCCAGACGCTGGGTGGGTTTGGAGTCTGTGGAATTCGGAGGAGGAAGCCAAGTAGTTCGAAGACGTCCAATCATGGACTTAGGATTAGGAGCGAAAAGTGTGTAACATTATGGGTATTAAAATATCTATGCCTGGATATCTTGACTATTCACGATACTGGGCCATCAGTGCAATGGTGGAAGGGGTCTGGGAGAGCTGTCGAGGCGCGGGAAAGACGGAAAGGGGCAGCTGACAAACCCAGGCACGGCCAAACAAACAGCGCAGAAATGCCTCACCTGAGCCATTTCTGCGGCTGCCTCCCATCACCCCTTTCCGACTGCTCATCCTTCGCCTCTCAGCGCTGGGCGTCTGCATCGATTTATCTCATTCTCAGTCACTATCATCCACCCTGGTCTGAAGTACCTGAAGATGCGAAGAATAAAGACTGGCGATCTTAGGGTTGGCGTTGAGTGGGAGCGCAGTTCTCATCACACTCAACGCCATTCGGCACTTCCAGGATCTTTAAAACGCGAACCGAGATTTCAAGGCCTTTCAATCCTTTTGGAGCAATTCGATTGCACCATTTGGGAGGTCGTCAAGATGTGAGGGCGGGAGTTGGGCAATTGTCGGCGGTAGGTCCGTGGTCGGTCTTGTGCCTATCTTTGCTGAAAGGATTCACTTTCAGGACTGTGACTTTATCTTGTTTCTTCTACTTCATGGACTCTGGTCCTCAAGCGCAAATAAAATCAACATTCAGGTAGCATTGGGAATAACTCTGCCAGCCACCGCCGATCTTCTTGTTTCTTGGTCCCAGTTCTATGGGGTCCTACGGTCCCAAAAATCACCCATGCCTTACTAACGTCTTTCTTCAAGGCAGATCTTCGGCATCGAGTGGAAGCGTAGTTCTCAACATACTCGATGGCCTTGGCAGCAGACACCGCTAGATTCTGAGCTTTCAAGGTTAAGCCCGCTGATGTATCCCCAACACAGTCCCACAAATTCAGGCGATTCCGTGTCTCCTCTCGGGTCACCTTGACTGCGGTGGGTAGCCCTTGTCAAGAGCAGCTTCGTGGAATGTCGGAACGGTAGACGATGTGCTGCCGATGGCGACATGTGATCCCGCATGGTAAAATGGTGTCACCTCAAGATCGGGCCGACGGGCCGGTTCTCTACCGAATCATCTGCCGATTGTATGCGTTGGGAGCGCAGACCATGGCGGAGACATCGACTGTGCTTTCGTTCATCTGCCCAAGCAAACCAGTGGTCAACATTACTTGGAGCGTCTATTTCGCCACCAGCTGGCTATCGGACAATCGAGGGCAAGGGTTATCATCGGATCGGGTATTACACGCGCCACATCATTTTGCCAGTGCAACACCTTGGCTCGGGAACTGGACGTCATGGCAAGAATATCGGGTCACGTCGGTCTTTCGCAGGGACCCCGATACCGTCGGTGGCATACGACTAGTACCATGCGCGCCCTGCTCTGGACGAAGATTCCAGGAAAATCTCCCCCCGATCTGCGGGCGGCTGCCCGCTGGTATGATACAGTCGGCCGGCGCATGTGCGTATCGAAGAACTTGCCATTCTGACAATGACAAGAGCATATTGACACCCTGACTCGGGAATCGGGAAATGCAGCGGAAACTGCAACGTCAGCAGACTATATTTTGCTAGAGGACCAGTCGCGGTCTATCGCACCTCCTATCCGATGTCAAGATCCTTGCTACGGTATGTATTCTAAGATCAATTTATAGTGCGGCTTCCGTGGCTATTATCAGGCCCAGCCTGGCTAGATACATCAGGAAATGGCTTGTCGTTAGGCTATACGATATATGCCAATCTTGCCCTGATTCCTGGCACAAGATCCTATGGAAAGCCTCATCTCGGTTCCAGGTTAACGGAGTAAAGCATGGTCGGCGCCGGTTCCCGCTCCCGACACTCCCACGCTTTCCGGGCCTTTTACTCCCCAGATCACTTTTGCCGTGCCATTCCTCACCAACGCACCACGATGACCTCTGGGACTGCTATGTCTCTCCTCTGTGTCTACGCTTTACTTATGGCTGGCTCTGCCTCAGCAGACTCCAATGGCATGGACATGTCCATGGACGGCGCGATGGCCCTCTCTTCAGGTGCAATGCTGCCCTACCTCCACTTTGTGCCCGGCGACAATCTTTGGTTTCTCGGATGGGTGCCTGAGAGCGCAGGCGCCATGGTGGGGGCGTGTATAGGGTTGTTTTTGCTGGCGCTAGTCGATCGGTGGATTGCAGCTTGTCGGGCAATCATGGAAGTGCATTGGAGTAAACGGTTGGTAGTATATTTCCTTTGAACAAGCATCTACTGATTAACCTTCTTGAGCGCAGAGCGCAGATGGTAGAGTGGACGAAGGAGGATGCCAATGCTATAGGCACGAGCAAGGAGAAGAGCAGCAGGCTACACCGAATGTCTCCACAGTTCATTCCTGCCCACGATCTGTCGCGTGGAGTCTTGCAAATTGTGCAGTCCCTACTTGGATTCTTGTTCATGTTGACTGTTATGTCAGTCGAGTTGTATTCGTTCAATCCACTCTACATATGCTGACAACCGCATGCAACAGGACGTTTCAAGTCGGCTTCATCCTAGCGATTGTGGTGGGGATGGGCGTTGGGGAGACTCTATTTGGGAGATACGGGAGTGCGGCTCACTTATCCTAATACTTTGGTAGAACAATCGCTATCCAATCAAAGCTGTATTTGTACGACCGCAGATTCAGAAGGTTGTGCAGGAGCGATTCGATTAAACCCTCGATAATAGTCGAGCTGAGAAGCTGCCAAAAATTAACCAAATGCGAAGCAAATGAATGCGTTCTGGTACATGCCATGACAGCTCGTCACTGGTGAGAATTGGAACGGCGACCGTTGCGGTTGCAAGTCCCATGCGTCGCATCTCAGGGTGAAAAAACTTTTTCACCGCAACAACGGCCGCTTCCCCTTCGAATCCGGCCTGCATCCCCCTACTACGATTTACTTACGACTCTTGATTCGATTTCCCATCCCTTCTCCCCCGGCCCATAAAAACACTTAGTCGTAACTCCCTCAACTCCAGGGGACCGGTACAAGTTCAAGTTGACGAACACACCATGTCCGGCGCTCCAGTCATTCCTGCTGCTTTGCAGATATACAAGTACGCAAAGCACTATTCATTCATCTTACCCGAGACTTGCTCACAGATTTCCAGCTCATACGTCCAGGACCCCATCTGGCAGCGCCGCTTCTCTATCGTATGGGCCTCTCTGGCTGGACTCGCGATCCTCGTATCTGCTCCGCATTTGTACCGCTCGATCAAGCGAGGCACAGCGTTCAAGGGTTTCTTTGGCGTCTCTGAAGACTTTACGGCTAAACGAACAAATGGAAAGACGAAAGAGGTTGATTCAAGGGCTGCTCCTTCGCAGACAAGTAGCACGAAGTGGGTTGCGCTGTCAGCACTGGGATCAGTAAGATTGTGGTCTTTACCAGGCCTCGAGCTCAATGCGGGCCAAAGTACGTACCGATAACTGCTCTTTGCTGAAAAGCACTAATTATTGAGCTCAGTCGCCGTTATCATCGCATATCTGATTCTTACCCTGCTTTGCATAACCATGCATGCACCACTCGTCGACAACCCCAACCGCGCCGGCTTCCTCGCGCTCGCCCAGCTGCCCGTCGTCTTCCTCCTCGGCACCAAGAACTCGATTCTCTCCTTGCTCTTAGGTCCTGGTCACGGGTACGAGAAGCTCAACTACATACATCGCTGGAGCGGCCGCGTGATGTTCCTAGGCGCCGGTGTTCACGGGGCGCTTTGGATTCGAAACCACATACAGTTTGACTTGCCGATTCTGGGACAGCAAAAGGAGACATCGGGAATTGCGGCCTTTGCGCTGCTGGGGGTCATCGTTCTAACCAGTCTGAAACCTGTGAGAAGATGGTGCTATTCGGTGTTCTTTGTGCTTCAGTAAGTCGTATTTCACATTTGGCTTTTACGGAATCCGTGTATTGACAGATGGTCGTTATAGCGTGTTTTCATTTGTAGCCTTCTTTGTAACAGTGTGCTACCACACGATCTACGCGTCGCCTTGGATATTCCCTCCACTTGCTCTGTATGGCGCGGATATGCTCCTCCGGTTACTCAAGTACCGTATCAAGGACGCCACGCTCACAGCAGTGGACAATCAAATGACCATCGTGCGTCCCATCTAGTAACCTCCGCATGCAACTTCGATTCTTACAGAGGATTGTTTAGATCCGTATCGCAGACTGCACAGATGGCTGGACAGCAGGCCAGCATCTCCAGCTTCGCGTCTTCTTTGGGGGCCGATTCTACGAGTCGCACCCCCTCACGATCCTTAACGCCCCACCCTCCACATCATGCATTCGCCCCACGACATCCACTTCCTCGGGGGAGATCATCCTTGGAGCCAGAGTGACCGGCGATTGGACACGTGCGCTGAACCAGCACACCGTTGCTTCGCGCGACCATCACGCGTCTTTGGGAGAGAAGACAAAAGAGAGGGGGGAGGCACCCGCGCAGGTACAAGTCATGCTCGATGGGCCGTATGGAGGGTGCAGCTTGGACCTTGGGGATTACGAGCGCGTACTGCTCGTCGCTGGTGGCTCAGGCTTAACATTTGCTCTCGGACTGCTAGACGACATCGTGGGGAGATGCGTCAAGGGAGAGAGAAAGGTAGGTGAAAGGACGAAGAGGGTGGATGTGTCGTGGTGTGTCCGGTCTTTCGGTAGGTTCTCGTCTCTGCTAGTCAATCAACTATGTCTAACCACGCGAACAGGCTCCATCGAGTGGTTTGCTCCTATGCTCATGGACATCGCTACTGCCGCTCAGAACTCCTCCATCGAGGTCCACATATCAGTCTACGTGACCTGCCTCTGCGATCCCGACACCATTAGCCCCATTCCCAACTGCCATATAACCGTGGGCCGGCCGTCTGTGTCAGCGCTTATTGACGACTTGATGGTGTCTTCCGCTCCGTCGTCCTCGTCATCTGCAGTAGATGTAGAGTCGAAAGGCAAATCGAGTGGACGTCAAGAGGCGAGTTCAGGCTCAGGTGGTGTGGCTGTCTGCGCGAGTGGGCCAGAAAGTCTGACGAGGGAGGCGCAAAACGCAGTGGCTCGCGTGGGCCCTAGGTGCGCTGGGATACTGGGTGGGATTGGGATCCACACCGAGTTGTTCTCGTTGTAACTGTATATAACGTGTGTCCATATCTGAATTGTATTAATAGATAAAATCATTGCTATCATACCTGTTTGCCCCTATAATAATATCGGCACCTTCCGATACCAAATGAGAGCGGGCTGTGCAGGCGACTGACCTCGAACTTACAGCGTGTTCACAGCATGCCATCTCTTATCCCAAACCACTACCAGCAAATCGAAGAGCGCAAGCCAGTTCAGATATGAGTGCAGGCCGCAAGCGATCCCTTCCTGAATCTCCTATAGAACACGATGAAATTGACCCGCGAAGGAAGATGCCAAGGTTGGACATTGGCCACGGCAGTACCAGTCCAGGGCAGCCTGAGCAAGTCCACGTCATGAATGACGTCGGTGAGATCACCCAACCCCAATCTTCAAAAGCAGTACGTATACGCTTGCTTTTCTGCAAGCCAGTTGAATTGTTTTTCATGCTGTAGATCAGGTATACTTTGCTACGAACCACACATCGGAATCTGCCTCGGTTACCAACGTCAATGGTCAATACATCACTGTCAATGGCGATTACAAAGTGACACAAAAAATCGAACAGAACAAAGGTAAACTCTTCTTACTGTAAACCTGCTATCCATTTACTCATGGCTTCAAGCCTCTGAAAAGGAAGTTTGTACATGGTTGGCAGCGCCAGACCCTTCCAAGAACTACCTCGCGGCCCGCAAAGCTCATCATACCCATACTGGCTCCTGGTTTATCAGTGGGTCAGAGTTTTTGAGCTGGAAAAACTACCCAGACCGTCCTTTATGGATACACGGATCTCGTAAGCTTCCATGAATCGTCCGTACACCGCGTGCTCACATCAGAATTCAGCGGGATGCGGGAAGACCGTTATTTGGTCAGTCGCACTGCTTCACACATCAACGCGTCATCGTATCTAAATTATCCTACCGCAAGCTCGTCTGTTGTCGAGGATTTGATGCAACATTGCAAAGACAAGTCTGCGTCCGCCTACGCTTATTTTTTCTTCGATAGCAGGAGTGCAGAGAGTGAGCTGTCGCTCCACGATAAGTTTATCCGCTCAATCGTGCTGCAACTCTGGCACCAGCTCGGCCATATGCCTTTAGCACTGGAAGGTATTTATGGTAAAGGCCCGAGCCACCCGCAACCGTCCAACACCGCGCTCCAAGACACTTTACGGGACATCATCAAGGAATTCGAGCATGTCTACATTATTATTGATGCTCTCGACGAGTGCTCTGATAGGGAGCAACTGCTTTTATGGGCGAATAGTATGCCTCACTGGGCGCAGGGAAAGTTGCATGTTCTATTCTCCAGTCGCTGCGAGCCAGACATCGAGGACGGCCTGAACGAAATCATTGGATTACAACGCATGAGCTTTGCGGGGGGGTCGGCCAATCCTGACATTGTCAAATATGTCACCGAAAAGCTCTTGGAAGTGAAAAGATGGAAATCTGATGTTCGGGTGATGGTGGGAAATGCATTACTCGAAGGAGCGGACGGAAGGCACGTCAAAGTACTGCTGGCGCCTTTCAATCAGTCTGATATTATACCGCTAGCTTTCGCTGGGTGACCTTACAGCTAAAGCAGCTACGCCAATGCTCCAATACGAAAGCTCTGAAGAAGCAGTTGCAAGATTTGCCGAAGGATTTAGAACGGACCTACCAGCAATTGCTGTGCAAGACAGATCAACCTGAAGACGTCTTTATGATCCTGCAATGGGTGCTATTTTCCGCCCGACCAATAAAAATTGAAGAACTCGCCGAAGTGGTCACAATCGAGTTCGGATCAGGAAAGCTACCGTGCTACGATCCCGAATCCCAGTATATGGATCCCCGAGATGTCCTCGCCGTATGTTCTGGCTTTTTGACGGAGTTCGGCGGTATGGCCATGATCGCGACACGTGAACCATTTCTAATCATCGGTGCACGCAGGTATCGTCAAACTTTCACATATGTCTGTCAAGGACTATCTCCTCTCGGACAAAATCTCGAGCGGGCCAGCAGCATATTTTAAAGTCAAAGAGAGTCAATCACACGCACTGATAGCTCAGACATCTCTAGCCTATTTGTTGCAGTTTGGTACTTTGGATTCATTATGCAACGCGAGCATCAAGACCTACCCGCTGGCCCCGTACGCAGCTAAACACTGGGTCTTCCACTGGCGAAGATCATGCACTGATATCTCACCGTCATCAATACTCCAGGTGTTCATATCCGATTTTTTGCTGTCTGCGCCAAACGCGTACGCAAACTGGACGTGGCTGGTGACCATGTCTGACAAAGGGTATCCAGAAGAGGACTGGTCTAGAGAGAGAATCAACGCACACTCATCACAGATCTCCACCCCCCTTCACCTGTCCGCTCTGCTTGGATTCTTCGAACCCTTGAAGCAGCTTCTCGCACGCAGCAGTTCAGCCGCCATTGAAGCTGAATGGTATTCAGAAGCACTCTATTTAGCAGCTTGCGAAGGCCATCATGCAATTGTCGAGCTCTTTATCAATCACACACCGACGTATGATTTAAACACGATAGAATACCAAGACACCCCATTGATCGTCGCAGCAAGCCAAGGAAGGGCATGCTATGCACGTGCTTCTTATGGCATTTCTCCCGGTTATCCTATGGACAAGAAGTACACCAAGATATTCATGAATTCACTCTTGCCTCTAGACAAACGGGGCAAAATAGATACAGAAATCCGCGAAGGAGCACCTGGAACAATGAATCAAGGCAATTCTCTGAAGGGCATCGAAACCACATTGCGATTGCTTCTCGAGCGCGGTGCTGACGTCAATACCGTGGATGACATAGGTAGATCTGCATTGTGGTACGCCTCGAGACGTGGCTCCGAGTCCATGGTAGAATTCTTTCTCAAGCACGGCGCCGATGTCAACGCCCAGGATGAGTATGGAGATACTGCATTGTACAATGCCTCGAGTCATGGCTCCGAATCCACAATACAGTTACTTCTCGAGCACGGCGCCAATGTCAATCTCCGAGGCGAGGAAGGGACTGCATTGGATCAGGCGGTTTACCGTGATCGCGAGGCTGTTGCGCGACTGCTTCTCGAACATGGCGCCGATGTCAACGCCCAGGATGGTGATGGAGAAACTGCACTGTGTAATGCCTCGAGTCATGGCTCCGAATCCATAATACAGTTACTTCTCGAGCACGGCGCCGATGTCAGCGCCCAGGGTGGCGAGGGGAAAACTGCACTGTGGTATGCCTCGAGTCATGGCTCCGAATCCATAATACAGTTACTTCTCGAGCACGGCGCCAATGTCAACCTCCGAGGAAAGTATGGGAGCGCATTGCATAAGGCGGTTTACGGTAATCACGAGGCTGTTGCGCGTCTGCTTCTCAAACATGGCGCCGATGTCAACGCCCAGGATGGCGATGGAGGAACTGCACTGTGGTATGCCTCGAGTTATGGCCACAAGTCTATAGTATACTTGCTTCTCGAGCATGGCGCCGATGTCAACGCCCAGGATGGCGATGGAAGAACTGTATTGTGGCACGCCTCGAGGTATGGCAGCAAGTCCATAGTAGAATCGCTTCTCGAGCACGGCGCCGATGTCAATCTCCAAGGAAAGCATGGGAGCGCATTGCAACAGGCGGTTTGCAATAATCGCGAGGCTATTGTGCGATTGCTTCTCCTGCACGGCGCCGATGTCAACGCCCAGGATGGCGATGGAAGAACTGCATTGTGGCGCGCCTCGAGCGGGGCCAAGTCTATAGTAAAATTGCTTCTCGAGCACGGCGCCGATGTCAATCTCCAAGGAAAGCATGGGAGCGCATTGCGACAGGCGGTTTTCAGTGATCACAAGGCTGTTGCGCGACTGCTTCTCGAACACGGCGTCGATGTCAACGCCCAGAATGGTGATGGCGTAACTGCACTGTGTGATGCCTCGGTGTTTGGCCGCAAGTCCATGGTAGAATTGCTTCTTGAGCACGGCGCCGATGTCAATCTCCAAGGAAAGTATGGGAGCGCATTGCGACAGGCGGTTTGCAAAAATCACGAGGCTATTGCACGATTGCTTCTCCTGCAGGGCGCCGATGTCAACACTGCATTGTTTTACTCTGAAACTTATGACAAAGAGGCCACTTCGCAATTGCTTCTACAACTGGGCGCCGATATCAATGCCCCTGATGATGGAGGGAGAACTGCATTATTTTACGCTTCAGGCTATGGCAGCAAGGCCACATTGCAATTGTTTCTCCAGCGCGGTGTCAATGTTAACACTCAGGATAGCGAAGGAAAAACTGCATTGTTTTATGCTGCAAGTCATAAGAATGAGGCAACATTGCTATTGCTTCTCCAGAGGGGCGCCAATATCGATGCCCAGGACAGTGGAGGAAGAACTGCGTTGTCTCGCACTGCAGGATGCGGCAATGGTGACGCGGTGTCATTACTCCTCAAGCATGGCGCCGACGTCAACGCCCAGGAGAGCGAAGGAAGGACCGCATTGTGGTTCGCTTCGAGTTACGGTCAAACGGCCGTAGTCCAATTGCTCCTCGACCGTGCTGCCGATGTCAACATCCAAGGAGATTTCGGAAGCGCATTACATCAGGCGCTTGAAAATGGCCACGAAGCCATCGCGCGAATGATCCTCGCACATAGCGCTGATATTGCTCTTCATGGGAGGGAATTGGAATCTGCATTGCACACAGTGTTTCAGAGAGGCCATCAGGGCATCGTGCAATTACTCATTGAGAAGTTGCGCGTCGATGTCAACGCCCAGGATGATATAGGGTGGAATGCGCTGCAGTACGCTTTGATGGCAGGCAACAATGCGACTGCGCGAATGCTCCTCCAATGCGGGGCTGACGTTAACGCCCAGGCACCGCACGGCGATACTTTATTGCAAGTCATGTCATGGGAAGGCCAGCACGATGGGGTACAGCTACTTCTGCAATTCGGCGCCGACGTCAACGCACAAAACGGCGACTGTGGCACCGCGCTGTGTCAGGCGTCTCTGAGAGGCCACGAATCGATTGTGCGATTGCTCCTCGAGAGCGGCGCGGACGTGCATATCAATAGCGGCTGGATGGGATCTCCATTGTATGCTGCATCATGTGCAAATCTTCGGGGCGATGGCAGGATCGAAGCTCTACTTCGAAGCTACGGTGCAGAGTCTCATGCTCCTATGGAACCGTCGGCTAGGTAACTTCTTTCGCTTGTACAACAGTCACAGTCTGCTGATGCCATCTACCGCACCAGTTATGGGACCAGTGATTAGTCCTATGAGGGGCTGCCATTGGGCTACACGAGTCCAAACCGTTCCTTGGTCGAGAGGGGGACGCGCAAGGAAAACCAGAGAAGAGAACAAGACAGGAATAAGAGAACCCCGGCACAGATGCTCTGCGACGCGCAGAGGAAGCCACATATAGCAAGGATTTTCTCAAGACAGTGAAAGTGCACAAGGGGTCTAGAAAGTGCTTGTGGTATGAAGGAAGAACGGTAATGGTGATGGGAGTTGGACGGGAGACTTGCGGTCACCAATGCGGTTGTGGGCTACCTGATCGCCCCTATCAAAGAATTGGTCACGCACACTAATGCACCAGGTGCTCAGTATGGTGTTGTGATATACTTGGTGTGGTACCCCGCTGTGTCAGGCGCAAGTCAGGCGTCTTTCGAGGGTCGCGGCTTTCTGAGGTAGCCATACTGACGCCGAGTCCCGCCCCAGGATCGACTACCAGCAACTTGCAATTCATAACTTACAAATCACCTACATAATTAACCTTCCTCAGCTTTCCTCGGGCTCCTGCAACTGTTTATCGAGCCGGAACGCACGGCTTTGACCACCGATACCTCACCTGATACCGACAGCCTTCGACCCGCAGACCGCTGCCTTCGCCAGCGTCCCGACTCCCCCTTGCTTGCCTCTTTCCACAACTGCGGTTTTTGTTCGTTGACGAGGCTCTCCTCGCGCGACTCCAAGCCAAATTGCTACGCATACCGTACGCTCTAGATCTCCTTGCATTCTATCACATTCCACCTACCCGCTCGCCTTTTTTGCCTATACTACTCACTCATTCATCCTCCCTTGCCTACGCAACGTATGCACCGGCCTTTGCTTCATGTATAAACGCCATATTCTTTTCGTCATTCCTCTTTTGCAGCCTCCGCCCCGTCCCCTTGTCATTCCTCCCGCTCCGCTTGACTTGCCAGCTTACCGATCCCACACATTCTTCAGTCTCATTTCCATCTCTGATTTTTCTTTCCAATTCCTGCTCTTTCTATGCTCCAGCTTCCTTGTATCGTTTTCATTCGCAATTCAATTGTTCATTGTACCCCTTGATTGCTTAATCGTTCGCGTCAAGACCATCGCATCAAGAGGCGACACAGAACACAAACTTCCATCCATTGTTATTGCGTACATTTATGGCAAATTGGATCGTGCCGCACGCGATACTGACGTTGTAAAAGCTTCAGTCAGAATGTCTAAAATCTCGTCCACTTCTTATCTCTGTATGTCTGTGACCTTGCTAACTCTTCACAGACCAGTTACTGCATGCTTGTGCGACCCAATCTCCATACCCAACAGACCCACAACCGAAATCACACAGTCAGTCACCTTTTGCGATGTCCTTAGGGGCGCGTCCGTCTGACAAGTTCATTGCAGGAATAGATGGATTCGCGTACAACGCGTGATACGAATCTCGTGTTGGACAGGAGCACGTCGGTACGCTGCATTGGGCGAGGTCCACGGTACACTCTTCTTGCATGCCATGTAACTTGCCGAAGACGTGCAAAACACGGGTTTTCCCATCCCTTGCGCGCCCTCCTATCTATCTCTCGCTGTCTTGCTCTCGACGAGCCGCTGCTGCTCTCTTCTTCCCTTGCATCACGTGCCTCGTTCCGGCCTTTTCCAGTGCCATCAACATTTTCCTCCCCTTATCCGCCAAGCTGATGGCATGTTTGACTACAACCAGCACAAACAGCACGCGCATGGACCTCAGAGACGTTCGGGAATGAACCTGCGATGGAAGCCGCTGCGCGTTCCGAAAGGCTCGAGGTGTTCGATCTATCTTTCGGTATGCTCTGATCTTTGCACGCTGCTCAACCGCATCTAACAATACGAGCAAGTTCCGTCGATTGGCTCGATCCTATGCTCCTGGACATCGCCACCGCCGCTTGAAACTTTTCCCTGGAGATGTACATTTCAACCTACATGACCCGCCTCTGCAATCCAGACGAAGTATCCCTTTCATGTGACCGCGAGCCGGCTGTGGGCGTCAGCAAGTAGAGATGGGGTAGCGGTTTGCGCAGATGGTCTAGAGTGTAACGCGAGAGGCTCATAATGCTGTGGCTGATGTGGTCCCGAAATGTGCGCGGCCGCCAGGTGGAACTGGAGCCCCACCGAGTCATCCTCATTGTAATATTGTATAATGTGTGCTCATTCGTGAATGTATCAACAGATGAACCATTGCTGAATGCTTCCAGAGATCCAGGCGGGCTCTGCACCGCGAAATGAAGCAGGCGGCTGTGCAGAGCTGTGCAGGTGCCTGTCTCCAGACTTGCAGTGTGTTCACAGCATGCTATCTCTCATCCGTGACCACCACAGGCAAACCGAAGAACGCAGGTTATGTCTGACATGAACGCAGGAAGCAAGCGATCGGTGCACGAAACACCCGGAGATTGTAACATCATTGAACCGCGAAGGAAACAGCCAAGGCTGGAGGAGGGCGACTCAGGACAGCAAGCCCGACACAATATTAATCACATCGCTACTATCACTCGAGCAGCAACTTCAAACATGGTGCGCATATATGTGCCTCTGTGTATTTGGCGAATGTTCTTAACTGTAGAAAAGGCATCCTTTACTTCGACACACTCAGGGGTAGTCACCAACGTCAACGGTACCTACGTCCGCGGGGATTACCACGCAAATCAGAGCAATGATGAAAACAGAAGTGAGTTGGCCTCGCTGCCAAATTTAGCATACGTCTGCTCATCGCAAAGAAGACAAGCAAGTTTGCACATGGCTGGCCGCGCCCGATCCCTCCAGGAACTATCACGCGGCGCGCGAGGCCCATCATATTGATACCGGCTCCTGGTTCATTTCCGGAGAAGAGTTTGAGAACTGGAAACGTCATCCAGATCGTCCTCTGTGGATGCATGGATCTCGTAAGCCTATAGTCTAATCGCATGTGTCATATAAGCTCATATTCAAATGCAGCGGGCTGCGGGAAGACCGTCGTCTGGTCAGTCGCTGTTCCACCCATCAACGCGTCATTGTGTCTAAATGGTTCTACCATAAGCTCGTCTGCTGTCGAGGACTTGATGCAGCATTGCAAAGAGCAGCCCCTGTCTGCGTATGCTTATTTTTTCTTCGATGGCAGGAGTGCAGAGAGCGAGTTGTCGCTCCACGACAAGTTTATCCGCTCAATTGTGTTGCAACTCTGGCATCAGCTTGGCCGTATGCCTTTAGCGCTGGAAGGTATTTATGGGAAAGGCCCGAGCCACCCGCAACCGTCCATTACCATGCTCCAAGACATTTTACAGGATATCATCAAGGAATTCGACCATGTCTACATCGTTATTGATGCTCTCGACGAGTGTGCTGATAGAGAGCGACTTCTTAAATGGCTGAAGAATATGCCACACTGGGAGCGGGGCAAGCTGCATGCTCTGTTCTCGAGTCGGCGCGAGCCGGACATAGAGGATTCTCTCGACGATATTACTGGACTCCGGCGCCTGACCTTCGCGGGTGGCTCGGCAAATCCTGACATCGTCAAATATGTCACCAAAAAGCTCACGGAGGTGAAAAGATGGGATTCCAGGACTCGAGTGCTGGTAAGAGATGCATTGCTCGAGGGCGCGGACGGGAGGTGCGTTAATGTGCATATAATGCCTTCTCGGAAGTCTGAAAAATATACCGCCAGTTTTCGATGGGTTGCCTTACAGCTAAAGGAGCTGAGCCGATGCTCTAACCTGAAATCTCTAAAGAAGCAGTTGGAAAATTTGCCGGAAGATCTTGAGCAAACCTACCAGCAATTGCTGTCTAATACATCTCAGCTTCAAGACCTTCTCACTATTTTGCAATGGGTGCTGTTTTCAGACAGACCATTGGGACTCGAGGAACTGGCCGAAGTGGTGACGATCGATTTCGGATCAGGAAACCTACCAAGCTACGATCTTGAACTTCGGTACATGGATCCCCGTGAAGTTCTCACTGTCTGCTCTGGGTTTTTGATGGAATTTCAAGGTAAGGTTTGGGATCGTGATAAATATTTCCTTTCTAATCATCGGTGCGCACAGGTATCGTCAAACTTGCCCACATGTCCGTCAAGGACTATCTCCTCTCGGATAAGATTCTGGCTGGCCCAGCATCTCGCTTTAGAATGAACGAAATGCAGTGCCACTCACTGATCACTCAGACGTCTCTTGCCTACTTGTTGCAATTTGGCACTTTAGATTCACTAGGCTGTATGAGCGTCGAGACCTACCCACTGGCCCCGTATGCAGCTCGCCACTGGGCCTCCCACTGGCGGGGGTGTGCTGATATTCCGCCATCATCACCGCTTGATGCGTTGATAACCCGTTTCTTGCTGTCTGCGCCGAAAGCGTACGCAAACTGGGCATGGTTGGTCACGGTAGCATCAGAATACAGTCACTGCTATGAAGACTTGGACTGGTCCAGGGAGAAAATTAACGCACACTCATCTCAGCTTTCCACCCCCCTCTACCTTTCTGCTCTACTTGGATTGTTTGAACCCTTGAAGCAACTTCTCGCATACGACAGTTCAGCCAGCATGGATATTGAATGGTACTGGAGAGCACTCTATTTAGCTGCTTGCGAAGGCCATCATACGATTGTCGAGCTCCTTATTAATCACACACCGACGTGGGATTTAAACACAATGAAATACAAGAACACCCCATTGATCATCGCGGCTAGCCAAGGAAGGGCTGGCTATGTAGATCTTTTGGATTGGCTTTTTCCCTATGATCCTATGGGCGAGAGGTACATCCAAACAATCATGAGTTCACTCTTGCCTCTGGGTATATGGGGTAAAATAGATGTTGAAATCCACGAAGGAACACCTGGAACAATAAACCAAGGCAATTCTCTGGAGGGCATCGAAGCCACATTGCGATTACTTCTCCGGCGTGGCGCCAATGTCAACGCCCAGGATGGCGATGGAAGAACTGCATTGTGGTACGCCTCGCACCTTGGCGTCGAGTCCATGGTAGAACTGCTTCTCGAGCACGGCGCCGATGCCAATCTCCGAGGTGAGGATGGAAGCGCATTGCTACAGGCAGTTTTCAATAAGCACGAGGCCATTGCGCGACTACTTCTCCAGCGCGGCGCCGATGCTAACACGTATGATGGCGCTGGTAGGACTGTATTGTGGTACGCCTCGAACCATGGCGTCGAGTCCGTGGTAGAACTGCTTCTCGAGAACGGCGCCGATTCCAATCTCCGAGGTGAGGATGGAAGCGCATTGCTACAGGCAGTTTTCAAAAAGCACGAGGCCATTGCGCGACTACTTCTCCAGCGCGGCGCCGATGCTAACACGTATGATGGCGCTGGTAGGACTGTATTGTGGCACGCCTCGATGTATGGCCCCGAGTCTATAGTAGAATTGCTTCTCGAGCACGGCGCCGATGTTAATTGCCGAGGGAAATCTGTAGGCGAATTGCTACTGGCGGTCGACAGTAATCATGCGGCGATTGCGCGACTACTCCTCGAGCACGGCGCCAATGTCGACGACCAGAATGACGATGAAAGAACTGCATTGTGGTACGCCTTGATGTATGGCTCCGAGTCAACAGTACAGTCGCTTCTCGAGCACGGCGCCGACGGCAATTTACGAGGGGAATCCGGAGGCGCATTGCGGCCAGCGGTCGGCCGTAGTGACGCGGCCATTGCGCGACTACTCCTCGAGTACGGCGCCGATATCAATGCCCAGGATGGTGGAGGAAGAACTGCATTTTTTTACGCTTCAAGCTATGGCAGCAAGGCCACATTGGAATTGTTTCTCCGGCGCGGTGTCAATGTCAACGCTCAGGACAGTGAAGGAAAAACTGCATTGTTTTATGCTGCAAATTATAACAATGAGGCAGCATTGCTATTACTTCTCCAGAGAGGCGCTAATATCAACGCTCGGGATGGTGGAGGCAGAACTGCGTTGTCTTGCACTGCAGAGTGTGGCAATGGTGACGCGGTGTCATTACTCCTCAAGCATGGCGCCGATGTCAACACCCTGGATGATATAGGGTGGAATGCGCTGCAGTACGCTTTGATGGCAGGCAATAATGCGACTGCGCGATTGCTTCTCCAATGCGGGGCTGATGTTAACGGTCAGGCACCGCACGGCGATACTTTGTTGCAAGTCATGTCATGGGAAGGCCAGCACGACGGGGTAAAGCTACTTTTGTGGTTCGGCGCCGACGTCAACGCACAAAACGGTGACTGTGGCACCGCGCTGTGTCAGGCGTCTCTGAGAGGCCACGAATCGATTGTGCGATTGCTCCTCCAGAGCGGCGCGGATGTACATATCAATAGCGGCTCTTTGGGATCTCCATTGTATGCTGCATCATTTGCATATCCTCGGGGCGATGGTAGAATCGAAGCTCTACTTCGAAGCTACGGTGCGGAGTCTCATGCTCCCATGGAACCGTCGGCCAGGCAATTTCTTTCCCTTGTAGAACAGTCACAGTCCGCTGATGCCAGCTACCGCACCAGTTATGAGACTAGTGATTAGTCCTATGGCGAGCTGTCGGTGAGCTACACGAGTCCAAAGCTTTCCTTGGTCGAGAGGCGGCGCGTAAGGAAAACCAGAGAAGAGAACAAGACATGAATAAGAAGAGAATCCCGACACAGATGCTCTGCGACGCGCAGAGAAAGCTGCATATAGCATGGATTTTCTCGGGTCAGTGAAAGTGCACAAAGGGTCTAGAAAGTGTTTGTGGTATGAAGTAGGAACGGTAATGGTGATGGGAGTTGGATGGAGACTTGCGGTCTGTGGGCTGCCTGATCGCCCCCGTGACCCGTCAATGAATTGGTCATGGGCCGCCACACGCACACTTCTATCATCATATATCATCGGACAAGTCCTCCCATGTATTATTGTCATTGTATACCCAGTCCTGCAGTCCTGTCTTTGCCTTCCCTTCTCGCTGTCTATGGTTAGCGTTGCCTATTGCAATTGCTCGGCGTTCGCTGAGCCATTCCTCGGATATATTTACCATTCCCTCTTCCCTGATCTCAACAGTCTCCCGCTGAGCGCTCCCACCATAATGCACCGTCTTTCAGGATCTTCTTTGCTTGCTCCTCCCTTGCCCGCCTATTTATGCAATTGCCCCGCCTGCCGATCTTTCCTAGCCTCTTTTTGCCCATTCCATCCCAAACGACACTGTGCATATTCGCCTACCCCTTTGTGCTCAGACACCTGTCCGCCTCCTTTCCTTATCGAATAGAACCTGCCAGCCGTCTTCCCGCCCCTCACCTATATCGTTTTTGTCAGCCTACACATACTAACTACATCCTCTGTAGGTGCACGCCTCCTATCCTTACTCCCTTTGCTGGCCCCTCTTTCTCTTCCCCTTTCCAATCCAGTCTATCCCACCGGTTGTCCTATTTTCTCCTCTAGGTTTTTATATTATTACCCAGAAATCGACAATCTCCTGCCCGGTCACCTTTCCATCTTTTGCGAATTAAACAAAATTCCAATTTATTCTTCAGCTTCTATGAACTTGGTATCCTTCCTACCTATCACAACCCAAATGCACATCTTGTCCTATAATCGTTCTCCCAACCGGTCCCATCAAAACTCAGCGCTGGTCATCGAATTTGGAAACCCGCAGATTCCGTCGAGTGATCACATGTGCATAGGCACTACTGCAGCAGCCAATCCATCGAAGCGGGCGTACCAGCATATGCAGCCTGCCTCGTAGCCCAGATGCGATGCGATCTATTCTCCATCACCGTAAAACTGTGAGTCATCCATCAGTACTTCAGTGTTACTTACTCTTTCCCCTTTCTGTTGTCGTTGTATTGATAGATATAGATTCTGAAGGCAAAGCAATTCAACAATAGAAAATAGATATGTGTGAGAGGTCCAGAGTTTGACACGGAAGGCAGGGCCTTAGGCGCACTGGCAAAAGCAAAAGGTTTCCGAGCGCTTCTCTGACTGATTCTGTCTCGTCTTTTACGCGACTATCTTTCAAATAACTATCGTTCGTTCTTTGATGTCACTACTAGTCATTGCGTTGGGCACATGTCCCTCCGCGGGAGACAGATGGAAAGTATCATTGATGCCAAATCACGCAAATAAAAATGGTGCAGGTGTCTGAATGCTAGTAACGGGAATCGGCTAACATCCTCAAAGAGAATGCGAAAATGTGGACTTACTGATGAAGAACCAGTATCATGCACCGATATGGATATAATTAGCCCATCTTTGAAGGCCTTCACCCTCCCCCTTACACCTGGCCCATGGCCCGGTATTCCCTCTCATCGCCTTGATTACTTTATGAAGGGCTTCTGCAGACTTTCGCGAGTCATTCTCCCTGAACATATGCCGGTAGAAAACTTGAGCCACCCTGGGCCCGTCCTCGTCTACCATCGGCCACAGCGTTCCAACAACGCTGCGCACACCGCAGAACTGCACCGCAGCCGCAAGGTGCAACGACTCGTCGGGTGTGTCGGAGCTGCCCCCTGAGGTTGCGCTGTCACAAGCAGCCAGAAACGCGAAGTCGGCGTTGGGAAGCCGAGCTTGGACGAGGTCGGCAAGCGAGAGCGGGTCGTCCTCCAACTCGAACGCAGATCGGAATGGCTTGGATGTATCGAGACGACCATGGCACGCGAAATGTGTCCATGGGTGATTCGGCAGTTGGTCGAGCACTGCCTGGCGTGTAGCGTTGGCTTTGACCACACTGAGAACTTGGTTGACCCCTCCCGCCTTCTCTATAACGTTGCATTCCGCGAATACCATTTTCAATCTCCCATCGGGCTCGTCCTGCGTTTTGGGAGGATGGCCGGGGTGGATAACGGCAAGTAGTGAAGGTTTGCTTTTGCATCCGTTGAGAGTAGTAGAAGGGTGCTGATCATCAAAGGTTCTGGCGGCAATGAGGGCGGAGAGGGTGGGGGTATATGAAGAGATATATGTGTTGGGAAGGTCGCCGGCCGCATGAATCGGGAGAGCACATAGAGCCGAAGTTGGGCACCACCAAATCCTTGACTGCTCAGGCACGCCCAAAGCATTCAGCTTCTTCAGGACCGGAGAGACCAAGAGCTCTTCCAGCTTCTTCAAGATGACTTTCTTCAGCAAGTTAGAAAAGCCGGCCTTTGCCCTCTGGTGAAAGAGAAGTTTCGCTAAGACCAAGAATATAGCATAGGCTTTCTTGCGGTTCTGGCCATCGACCGCTAATGGAACAACGATTGGTGCACCATGTCGGTGAATGATTATGGCGTCGGATCGTTGCGGCGCAACGTTTACGACGATGACAGGACCCTCTCTAGCAGCACTCTGGAGCACATTGAACGGCACAGCTTGGAGGAAATGTTCAAAGCCATCCAACTGGCGAATCTGCTGGACAATTTCGTCTCTCTCCAGAGAGAGCTGTCGTTGCCTCGCCCATCTAGCTTCAGAGACCTTGATGGACTCATTGGAGTCTCGATCCAAAAGCTGATGGGATTTTGACTGTGAGAATGTGGCAAGGATCCCGAGCTGTTCGCTCGCCGCTATGAACTGATCTGCTAATGCTGCATTGACCCGACGGACCGCCTCAACAGGCTGCCTGTAACCACGCATACTGGACCACAGCAGAGCACGCCCCTGCTCGAGCATTTCAACGGCTTTTTCGGGCCAGCTCTGCTCAATTGCATGAGCTGCAGCTGACATAGCGAGGGCAGGGCACAAGTGGTCGGGGGCCAAAGCTTCATGACGTAGTTCTACGTCGGGGTAGACTGCAAGAGCTTGCTGAAGAAGGCTGAGAGCAGTTCCATAGACCTCCATGAGCAATGGCTGGTTATGTTTTTCGAGCACCACAATTAAGTGAGTCGCGCAGGTGTAGCGGTGTGCTGGTGTGTCGGAGACATCATTAATTCCGGACTGCAGCAACTCGACCGCCTCGTCGAGGTCTTTCGTATCATTTAGCCTCATATAACGCGTCTCCATTGCAGATGCAAGGTTTTTGAGGGTTGTTGTGCGGTTATGGCGCCCCGGTGGATTTAGCGCCAGGGCATCGCGATAGTAGGTAATGGCTTGCTCCAAGTCTGCCATATGACCCAATTGAGTGAAGCGAGTCCGCAACGCAAGTCCGAGGTTATTGAGGGGGAAGTCGCGACCGGGGTGCCCGGGAGGATGTAGCGACAGAGAATCGCTATGGTAGGCAATTGCTTGCTCCAAGTCCGCCATTTGACCCAACCGATCAAAGCGAGCCTTTAACGCAGCCGCGAGATTATCGAGAATTTTTGAGCACTCGGGGTGCCCTGGTTGGTTCAGAGCCAGAGATTCATAGTGATAGGCAATTGCTTGCTCCATATCCGCTATTTGTGCAAACTGACTGAAGCGAATACCCAATACAATAGCGAGGTTATTGAGAATCACTTGGCGCCCAGGGTGACCCGGTGGGTTTAGATCTAGAGCATCATGAAGATAAGTAATGGCCTGGTCCAAGTCCGCGATCGGGCCTGATTGATTGTAGTGAGCGAGCAATGCAAGCGCTAGGTTGCTGAGGCTCGTTGAGCGCCAGGGGTGTCCTGGCGGTCTGAGCTCCAAAGCATCGCGGTGGTAGGTAATTGCTTGTTCCAAATCCGGCATTTGGCCCAACTGCTCAAATCGAGTCCTCAATGCAAGGGCATGATTATCGAGGCAGAAGTGGCGCTCAGGATGCCCCGGAGGATTCAATACTAAAGCATCACGTTGGCAGGCGATTGCCTTATCCAAGTCCTCCATTCGACCTGATTGATCAAATCGCGTTTTCAATGCAAGGGCGAGGTTATCGAGGGAGAAGTGGCGTTCGGGATGTCCAGGAGGGCGCAGTCCCAGAGCATCGTAGTGAAAGGTCACCGCCTGGTCCAAGTCCGAGGTTTGCCCCGACCGGTTAAAGCGAATCCATAATGCAGCAGCGAGGCTATCGAGGGAGGAGTGCCGATATGGATTTCCAGGAGGGCATAGGTCGAGAACACCGCGGTAATAGATGATTGCTTCATCCAAGTTCGCCATTTGACCCGACCGCTCGAAGCGATTCCTCAGCGCAAAGGCAAGATTGTTGAGTAAGGCATAGCGATCGGAATGTCCAGGAGAACACAGCTCCAAAGCACTGCGTTGGCAGGTGATTGCTTGCTCCAAGTCCGCCATTTGACCGAACTGACGGAAGCGAGTGCACAATGCAGTTGCGAGATTATTGAGGGCTGCTAAGCGATCGGGGTGCCCTGGTGGGCTCAGATCCAAAGTGTTACGGTAGTCGCTGATTGTCTGTTCCACATTCGCGTGGCTGAAGTGCATTGGTACCACCTCGATGCGTCGAGTGAGAAAATCGGAGCGATACTGCTGAGCGAGCACCTTGAACCAATTGTGCAATGCAACTGCAGCATCGAAGAGTACGTCCAGGTCCTGCTCCAGATTGCGCAGAGCGAAAGCCTTGTTAGGGTGATCATTTGGGACACGGTGTTGCCCTGTCGAGCCGTCCATTTCGTTGTGTTCGTAGGCATCCCTTCCTAGCTCGTTCCCAATTTCAACCTCATTCCCACTTCCGAGTCCTCCGGAGCTCGGAATGAATGACACGAGGCTCTCGTCTGGCTTGTATGCCCTCATGGCACGACCATATGTAGGGCTCAACGCAGAAAGCTGTTGGTTAAAAGCGCAGCCACCTTCCAGTTCTAAAAGTTGACACCAGTGAGCCATGATTACACTAGTACTGAGTATGAGCAAGCGCATACCACATGCAGCACGAAGTGCGATGACATCCTCAATACAGTGTCTGTTTGAAGCCTGTAAATGATGTAAGTGACCTTCATAAGCAAGCGCGGGTATTTCAGGCGACACATACTGCAAAGTCTTGGACGGCAAACTGGATAGAACCGACTATGTTAGTGTAAGAGGCTCCAGTAGACGACTGGGCTTGAGCTAAGATAAGCTTGGTATTTCTTTAGATATCAAGGATTCTTTAGAATGAGGTTTCGGTACTATAGACGAAATATAAGCTCACGCGGACAGATTCCTCGAATACCAGTCTAAGGCCATTGTGAATCCTACGTCGCCACGGGGCTGTTCTAGAGAAAGAGCTTCTTTTGAGTTCGACTGTGTTGAACTGTAAGGTGGATGCTATGGTAAGTTTTAGCGAATAGCAGAACCAAATCGATGGATTTACACACGCGACACCTCGAAGTTCGTGCAAAACTGCCACAGCTGAGTCTGTTTTGCAATCCAAGGCTACCAGCGCAGTTATGACATCATTAAGCTCCCCACCATCTTGAGCATTCGTCTGGGATTCAAGGCAGTCGATTCATTAAGACGGGATAGAAGATCAAGTTCGGAACTCACACTGCACGCTTTCACGACATCAAGCAATCCGTCAATCTGCAACGCAATGATGCCTAGAATCGCCAGTCCTCCGATGCTACTGGCCATGATGTCCTTGCGAGACATTGAAACTCCACCGCCAGGTTACGGTTTAGTTTAAGTATTTCCAGTCTTGCTCGGAGTGGAAGTGGAATCGGGTGAACGATGGATATTTGCGTAGATGAAGGGGTTATGAAAAAAGCCTGCCTCGTATGATTGAGACCACAAGCAGTAATTTCCAGTCGACGATAGGTACTTAGGTAGCCATATGCATGCTGAGCCTAAGGGAGTGATTTGTGAAAGAGCTGCACCAGGAAATTGGCAGGAATGGCCCATGCATTGGGAGTTTATTGACGCCACGTCGGCGCGGCCCGCTCGGGGAATACTCCGAAATGCCTACAGCGACAGTGGCCTCGATCGCGATGATCAAATGCATCATCCTTTCACTCTTGAACAGTGAGGCCTAGTGAGGACCCATATCACTACCAATCGTCGCTGTTGTTCGACTTCCAATTGATATACATTTGTTCGATACAGCGGCTTGCGTTCAAGTTAGACTGATTCTCATTATTTGAGCAGAGTTGCTGGTCAAGACCCATGCAAAACCTGCGCGCTAGCAAGAAGGCCTTGCGAAAGGCCATGCAAGCCACGCTCAAGGACATGAGCCCCCAAAGCATTACCGAGCAATGTGACCCGTTGTCCTCCCTGCTGGTCCCCCGACTGCTCATGCACACTTCCTAGCTCATAGCATAACGTCCCAAATTGTCACCTCTGAGTGGTTCAGACGATCCAAATCAGTGAGCTGCTATCTGAGCATGCCAACCGAAGAGGTGGACACCGGTCCCCTCGTATCAGAGATATTGCTCACCGGTATGGTGAGCCACGTCCTCAAGATCCCGGCACGCGCTAATAATACATTATGCTTCCAGGCAAAACTTTGTATGCACCGCGAATAGACCAAAGTATTCCGAATCATATGGATCTGCTCCGGGTGTTCAACGAAGACGACTTGCGGGCCTTTCCCAGCGGGAAATGGGGTATCAGAGAGCCGAGCAAGGAATGGCAGAATGCCGAACGACCCAATGGTGACGCTTCCTCCATTGCTCGAGGGTGCTGGGCTGATAGCTTCCTCTTCTAAAGCTATGGACGACGTTTGTGATCCACTGGACCTTATCCTAGTGCCAGGTCTGTCTATTCACTCTTTGGATCACCTTCTGATCGCTCGCCCTTGCTTACCATACGGTTACCGAATGAAGGAGTAGCATTTGACCATTCCCTCTCCCGCCTCGGCCACGGCAAAGGGTATTATGACCGATTTTTCACCGATTATTCCGCGAAACGTTCTCGGCCCCTTCTAGGTTCGCTCTTTGCTCTTGACTCCCTGACCGTGCTTCCAGAAAATCAACATACTCATTGTAATCACAGTCGCACTAGCTTTGCGCGAGCAGATCGTCGAAGGAGAGGGCACATTGCCGATGGACGTGCATGATTGGAAGGTAGACCTGGTCGTAGGCCCAGATGGTGTGATAGGCCATATTTGAGGCAAGGATTCTGCATATCACTACTTGTTCGCTTGCAAGGCCGTTGAGTACACATTAAAATTGAACTGTATTCCACGCGGATAACCATACAACACGAATAAGAGAAGCACAAGTCGTTTGAAAGCAGCGGGCCAAGTCCATCCAAAAGATCGCAAGTCTTGACTCTCCATTTTACTCTCTAGAAAACACGAAACATGATTTCATCTCGAAGATGAGCTGGTTAAACGTAAAGACCCAAATCTGCCTGTTTCGAGAAATGTTGCTGTGCAGGAGATTCCCATGGCAGAGAGGCAGAAGTATTCGCGTTCCATCTGAAAAGGGGTCAGAGAAACATCAATATATCAGCGGGGTCAGTGCTCACCTTGAGCTCGTAGTAGGAACACATTTGTTCGGTATAACGGGACCATGTAAAGCGTAGTCGAACGGAGGGTCATAGCATAGAGTGGTTTGAGGGGGTCGCACGTAAGACGAGGAGTATTGGCGGTATTGTAGTTGAGGCGAAAACGGGTTGAAGAGTTGGGAAGAAAAGGCTGGTTTTGACCAGGCTTCGTGGTTTCCAGGAGCAGCAAGCTGACCTCGAGGATGTTCGTGGACGAAGGGCGCAGCAAGCGGGTTCAGATTCTTGTTCTTTGCGCTAGCCAAAGGGGTATTGTCACGAGTGGGAAGAGCCCAAAGCGGCAGATCTCGAGGTTGAGCAGCAGCGGGAGGCGGCATAGCAGACATGTGTTCCAGCCTGAGGGTCAGCCCTGCATATACTTGGCCATCCAATCGTTCTTTTGCTTCTTGGGCATCTTCGAAGGAGTCAAACTTCACAATTGCAGTGTTTGAGGTTCCGTCAGAGGTTGAGTCCGTCATGAAGTCTATAGAGGAAACCGAGCCAAAAGGTCGCAAAAGGGGATCCAGATCCGAGACCGAAGAGAAGAGCAGCGTTGGGAGATTCTTGACTAGAATTGTAGACAGCGAAAGGTTTGGCTGAAATCGGCAGGCTTCAAGCGCGTTCGACGACGTGTTGGCGGGTGTGAAGACATTCAGCGGAGTTTCTGCCGCGATAGCATCCTCAGGACGATGTTCAAGGACCATGGCTCTATCGCCACCGTCCAAGAATCCTAACTCGACAACAGCGGGTCAGCAAGAAGGTGCTAGATGCATTCATATACACGCACCACGGGAGCGCTGGACGACAGCCCACGACACATCGATGACTTGACCACTTCAGAACGATTAGGTTAGCGACGGAAGGCTCGGATATGCGACGTACTTGATGTTGGTCCTGGAAATACCCTCCATCGCCGACCGAGCTTCTTCGTGAGTGGACATGACTACAAATGCACGCCTCCTGGAGGCGTTGTCTACAGTGGCTAGAATAACGCAGTGCGCGACCTTTCCGAAGTGCGAGAATTGGGAAACGAGCTCGTTCCTGGAATATAACATTAAGTTCACAAAGATAATGGAGGTGCCTGAAGACACACTTGGTCAACTCGGAGGGAAGACCGAGCACGTATAGATTGCGGCGAGCATCAAATTGCTTGGAACGTTCCGATGGGCAACTGGTCACCGAGCTGGAGAAGAGATAGATTAGACTAACTACGTTCATATATGCGTGTAAAAAAGCTTACAGAGGTATGCCAGAAACATTATATCCAGACATGCATAGGGCTTTCCTATAGAGTTTTAATCAGAGTGGGTGGGAAAGGTTGAAAACCGAGACGAACTTGGCCTCGTCGTGACTGTTAAAATGCAGCTCCAAATATACCGCCCCGCTTTCATGTTTCTTCGGTTCACACTTGCGCACCTCTCCTGAATAGCAAGGCGTATTTGAGCGGATCGTAACATGAAGCGCATTCAATCGCACCAATTAACTTGTTGAAAAGCGCGACTATGTCATTTCTGCCAACTGATAAGAGTAAGCATATGACCGCCAGTCGCAGATAACCTAGATTCACCTCCTTCTGCGATATTTTCGACCTTTACCAGGCAAGAGTCTCGATCCATAGCATCCGTTGGGATTTGATTTTTCCGGGATTTATGTTGTGATGCTGGAGTCCTTCCAGGAAATTCGCAGAGGCAGGTTACAAGCAGAGGGAGGGAAAGCAGCAGGAAGAAGCAGGAGGTGTCCAAGAAAGCAGTGTGGAGCAGAGCAAAGAGCGAGATGGTGGTTCGAGCACAAGCCGCCGCGGCGATCACGGGGGCGCGACTTGGGCTTGTACCCCATCCTCAATCTCGACTCTCCTGCCCCTCTATATTATATCTAACGCAATCTCAACCGTCAGAACAAGAAATGTCCCGCAGACAACTGAGCTCGCTCTCCATCGCGCCCGCAACGCTCGCCGCGCTGACGCGCGCCGGGTACGAGACGCTCGAAGACCTCTCCACCACCTCGCGCGACGCCCTCGCCTCCGGTGCGCACCCCTCCTCGCCCCGCACGCGCGATGACGAGCCCAGGCAGATCTGAAGCTCCCACCCGCCGACGCCGCGCTGCTCTTCGCGCACGCACACACGCCGTCCGTCTCGGCGTCCGCGCTGCCCCGCACGCAGTCCGCGGCGGCGCTGCAGGCTGCGCCTGCGCGCCGATTCAGCACGCGCTGTAAACCGGTGGACGACCTTCTCGGCGGTGGTCTCGTCCGCGGCCAGATCCTGGAGGTGTCCGGGCCGCCGGGGACGATGAAGGAGAGCGTCGCGGTGGGCGTGGTGCAGAGCTTCGTGCAGCAGGGCGAGGAGGTCCTCTTCATTGGCTCGTGCATTCATCACCCCTTTGGCACATACTAAATATCCCTGCAGATTCGCAGAACATGATCAGCCCCAACGCACTGGACCGCGCCCTCCAAAGTGAGTTCCCCCAACCTAATCTTCAACGCCGACTGACTACGAATCCAGACACGACCCCCAAACCAGCAGACTATAGATCGCTCGTGCACCACCTTGCCGTGCCCACCCTCCCCGAGCTCATGATCTTCATCCACACCCTCCCCGCGTACCTCGACGCCCACCCCAACGTGCGTCCCCGCCCCGCCCCGCCCCAGATCTCCGCCCGCTGACGCGCCGCAGACCGCGCTGCTCGTGCTCAGCGCGGTCGCGTTCCCGTTCCAGACGCCGAACCTCGCGCCGGGCACGCGCGCCGCGTTGCTTGAGCGCGTGAAGACCGCGCTCGCGCGCGCGTGCGCGGCGCGGAGCCTCACCGTGAGTCTCATCTTCACCACTCGTACGCATTGACTAACTGGGCTGGGCGGGACAGGTGGTGGCGACGTCGCAGCTTGCGACGAAGGTGCTCAACGCGGACGGCTCCGCGGGCACGTTCGACACGGGCGCGACGGCGGTGATGGTCCCGCAGCTCGGTGCGCAGGCTGGCTGTGACTCACAGAACGATATCGACTCATCTGCGTTCATGTTTACGTTTTTTTAGGGCCAGGATATTTGCCGTCTGGGCGCGCGCACCGCGTGATCATCCACCCCGAGACGCGCATGAGCGGGTGGGTCTTCCCCGTGCAGGTCACGTCATGAAAGGCACTAATACTAGGATTTGTATTAGGGTCGTGCGCTTGCTCTCGTCGCCAACGTATCAGCCCGGGCGCGGCGCAGCGCCGCAGCAGCCATACATTGTGGTAAGCCCAGCTCTTAGGATACCTCGCTTCTTTGCCTGCTGACCTCTTTCGCAGGTGGACGGGACGATGCAGCTGGACGAGAGATAGCCTATGTTGCGCAATGCGCATATATCACAGTAGCCGGAGATCAGAGGACGAATGTAGCGCAGGCAGCAGTCCTAGTCGAAAGCAAGATCATAATTTACACAAGTTGTATGCTAGAAGTCCGATGTACATTTGCATGCAAAGTCCATAACCACACCCACTGCACTAGAAATTCAGCCAGCTCGTCCCGTCTCCCGCCCCCGCCCCGCTCCCGCGCCGGCTCGGGTCGTGCACCGGCCAGTCGAACCCGCCCCCGCCCGCGCCGCCGAGGAGCGCGTCGCCCTTCGTGTCCTCCGCGCCCGCGCCCAGCAGCGCGCTCATCCACTCCGTGACGTCCGCACCCGGCGGCGGGAGCGGCGGCGGCGGGTACTGCGGCTGGAACTGCTGCGGGGGGATGTAGGAGTAGAGCGGCGCGGCGCGCGGCGGGGGGTACGTGTAGTGTGGGTAAGCGTGGGGGTGCGGATGGTGTGGGGATTCGGGGAAGGCGTGCGGGTGCGGGCGGTGGTCGGGGAAGGCGTATGGGTGCGCGGGGAGGCGCCGCGGGTCGGGGTAGTAGCTCTCGCGCGGATGGGGCGGGAGGCCCTGGCGCGGGTAGGAGTGCGCACTTGTGTGGGCGGGCGGCGGTGGGGCCGGCGAAGGCTCGCGCGTGCGCTCGCTGTCCGTGGATGCGGCGCGCGGGGGCGGGGGCGGGGAAGCTTTCGGTTTTGCGGGAGGGTCGGCGGCGGCGGGCTGGAGGCGGCGTTTCTTCGTCGGCGGTGCGGGCTCAGGCTCAGGCTCCTCCTCTTCATCCTCCAGCTCGTCATCAACATCGTCCCCGTCGTCGTGCTCGTCAGCCTTGGAGCCGCCCTTCCCATCGAGGTTGTCCGGCGTGCGCGTGTCCACCGCGCCCTTGTGCTGCGCCCGCATTAGCCCCCTATCGAAACACGATCGCGACGGGACTGCGCACCTTTATCTGCCGCTGGACGATGTCATCAACCTCCCCTGAGCAGTACTGAAACAGCTTGACGTTCCGCCCGGCGCGTTTATCTGCAGGTTAAAAATAGCACGCTCAGCCCATGCCCGATGCCCTCCGCAGCAGCGCACACACCGAAGACGATGACGGCGATGTCGACCGAGCAGAGCACGCCCAGCTCGTACGCCTTCTTGAACAGCCCCTCCTTGCGCTGCAGAGGCCAGTAAGCACGGTGGTTCTGAAGTTGAACATGGCGACACATTGGGCAGCGATGCCAAGCCCAAAAGTGCAAAAATAGCCATTCTTAATTGCTTACCTTGGAAAAGGTGATCGTGCGGTTGCGTTCGTGCTGCGAGGTTCGAAAATCGTCAGCGTCGTCTACCGCGAAGAGGCCGCCCAAATCCGTGCGCGAATGCGCCGGGGAAAGGGGGGGAAGCAGCACGCACCGTAATCGGCCGGATTTCGATTTTTCGGCGCCCCATGGTGCGTTTGTATGCGCGATGTCTGATGCGGGGGCGCTGTGGCCTGTGTTGGTGGCAAACTATGGGGAGGGCGGGGGTGGGACGCTGGGACGCTGACGGGGGACGAGGAAGAGGACAACGAGGAGGACAGGGATGGCCGGCGGCGGCGCGGCGTTCCAGCATATATCGGCCGAGGCGGACGGTGACTTGTGTTGCTCCTTCTGCTCATCCATTATCCGCGTCACGCACTCACATCATCCTGCTTCATAGAAGGCCCTTGCGATTGATCATCATTTGGAAGTTGGAAGTTCCGGCGGGCGTGCCACTGTTTCGAGTCTTCGACTGTCCTTACCTGGGGCACCCTGGTTGGTTTCGCGCCACTGCGGGCAGCTGTGGCTAAATTTAAGACTTTTAGTGAGTTGCTGCGAGTCTAGTTTCGAATTCTCGACTCAGCTCAGCGACACCAAGCGTCCTATATTCTGATTCTGATTCCAACCCAAGTCCCTCGTACCACGCAGAAGCTCTATCATTTTCTGTCAACCCGACTCAAAGTGCCCACACAATCAACATCGCAATGGTATACATTTACTCCCTGACCACATGCTCGCTACGGCTCCGTGGATGCAGGATACAGCTGCCACAACCGCACACCTATACACCCGCACACACCCGTCCTTGCAGGCTTGCAGGCCATATGCATGGGCACACTCTGCGGCCAGACGGACTCGACACGTGCGGCGATAGAGCGGGCTCGCGGATCGCCACCGTCGACGCCCCCGCAGCATGTACATACTTGATCCATTCTGCCACCCGCGCAGGTAGATCGGAATTGGGATGCCACCACGCCGGGCCGCATCTACCCATAGGTGGTGGGGGCTATTTATTGTGGGGGTGTCCCAAAAATACGACCAGCGATGACGATGGCGCCGGGATGTGCCTGGGACACGAACTGTCGGAGATGACAGGCTGGCGTGTTGGCGAGTGGATCTGCACGACCGGCAAGCTGGGTCAGGCTGAGAATGTGGCGCAATACGAGTCCTCACATGAAGGAAAGGACGGCCCGGCGCTTGGTTGACTCATCGTGCTGCAGTTATTCCTCCCCATGCTCACGCTTTCGCGATAAATAGGAGCTCACGCCGCTGATTCCCGGTCATTTCACTCCTAATTTCGTTCTATCGAAATTATTGGCCTACCTGCGACCAACGGCGTACTAGGCGCAGCAAAAGCATACCATAAATTGGTCTCTCGCTTTCATTCATTTGGGTATCGACGGACGTCTTATTGATAATATAATCAAGCGAATTGAACTTGCAAAACCACTCTCCGTACCTCGCGTTCCCCCTGTTTTTCTGCTCTGTCGGCGAGCTTTCGATGGACTTTCCGACTCGATTCGCTTGGGTCTGTCCGGACGCGTACTCCTTAGAACTGTATAACATTCCTTCACGTAATCACCGCCGGATGCTCTAATATAGTGCTTAGGAAAATATCCGATCTACAGCCCTCCGAGAGATAGAATTGATTATTCAAACATCCTCGGAGCGCACAACGCAATTGCAAGGGCCTCCTCGGCGACCTCGGGAATGAGTGGCTGTGCCAATCCCGTTTCGGGACGGCGCGTTGATCAAGACATGCCGCCGGCAGGGCTGACAGCCTTGGAACCGCCCACCATGGCTGACCGTCAGCCGCCCGCCAGCGTATAAAGGAGGCCTTGGGTCGGTGCGTACTCCCCATCTTCTACCTCTTTCCCTCACCGCCTATCAAATTATCATCTAGATACTGTCCGCCTTTTCTGGTCACCGGCATGGTCGCTGGTGCGTTGGCTGGCAGAACGGGTGCCGACCCTATAATACGAGTCCCCTATCTCTTCCCCTCTTTCTACCCCATATCTCCCCACCATTCCACTCACCGTCTCTTCCCCTATCTTTCCTCGCATCCCCATTTCCACCCCGCCCTTCTACCTGCTATTCTGCTCGCTCTTCTACCTGCCATTCCACCCGCCCCTCTACCTGATATTCTACCCACTCTTCTACCCACCCTTCTGCCCGTTATTTCACCCCCCATACAAACTACATACACAGGGTGCCGACCGTCCAATACGAGCCGGGTGCCGACCCTTCCAATACGAGGGTGCCGACCTAATACGAGCCGGGTGCCGACCCTTCACTAATACGAGACCGCCGACGGGCGGGCGTGTCTATCCCGGGTGGCAACCCATGACGAATACGGGCGCTGACGAGCCGCGTGATGAGGGGTGGAGAGACCCAGGCGGGGGCTCGAGGGTCCTTAGTAAGTGTTTCGCTTCCTCGTTTGATTGCTTGCTCGTGTGTTGTGTTATCTTTTATGGTTGCCTTCGATCGATGGGCAAGATGCGTATGACTGGCTCTACGAGGTCTTTATGAAGCACTTGAAGGCGAGCCCGTTGCAGCTTTCTCGGCGAATATGGATGAGACATCATGAAACGCAGGCCCAACGTTTGCGAGCAGCATATAGGGTGCGCGTCGAAGTCGCGAGTAGCCGGTATCGTAGATTTTCTTGAGAATTCCCAATCATGTTATTAGACTTGCAGAAAGGCTGCTCCACCATCAATCTAACCGCTTTATTTAGTATCAAAGCTTGAAGAGAGTTCGAAAATACTGCAGAGCTGGAAGTCCTAGGTGGTTTGGGGGACGAATTGAACTCCGGGCCGGTGAAGCCGATATAATCGAACCAGGATGATTAGGTCAGCCACGGATATTGTCAGCCGAGTCCCGACCTCCGAGTTGCAAACGTCGATCTTCTTGCAATGCTCAACATGGAGAAGAGAACATCCTGGGCTGTTTGCGCTCAGGCTCGTCAAGTCGATCATCGGAAGAGACGCACCAAACAAATTGTGCGCGACCAATCACAGATACTGGCCATTAGAGCACTTCCGGGAACCTATCAGTTGCAAGACGCCGAACACGAGGCATTGTCGAGGCTGATGATGATAATCTCGGGCTCAGAATTTCCCCGCATGCGCAATGCTATGCTGTACCTTTGCAACTACGCCTGGCTTGGACCTGCTCCTTCCTGACTCTCCAGTCTAGTTGGCATTTGCTTCTGCGGTTTACGTCTCTTCTACGCCTATCTAAGCAGACGCTTGCTTTCGATATCTCATTATTGACGAACAGGGTGGTGGATAATCAATGTCTGAAGACCTCGCCGGACCCGCCCGCGTCCTGAGGGCTGACACTCCTCCCGCCGACGAAAGAAGTACTTTCTATTACATCTCACATCTGAGATCTTAGGATCCTGATGAGCTTGCGCTGACCTTGTATAACCCCACCGCAGTCTTGTCATACCTTGCATCACCCTCACCCCCGTCTGAGGACATCGATGACGAAGAGCAGGAAGAACCGCACCCAGGCGGCCTCGCCGAACTCGCTCGCGGGCGGTTCACTCCCGACGTCAACGAAAAAGGTGCTTTCTATTCCATCTCACATCCCAGGAGTTTTGGAATCTGACACGGTATACACGACTGCAGTCTTGCAGTACCTAGAATTTCTTCCACGCACGTCCGAGGACGAGCCCACTACACCTGCTTCACCGATATTTGGGGATCTTGTAAGCCGCCGGTTCAGCCCTCCTGCTTCTGACCCCTTCGGCGATCAAGAAGAACCGAAGGGAGAGTGGGGCGAGGGCGAGAGCGATACATCTAGTCTGAGCTATGGGGAGGTGCGCCCGGGCGGTTCCTGGTTGGAAGGAGGAGGGGGATTCAGTTTGGAACAGTGGGGCGCGCAGCAATTGCCGCGTCAAAGTGAAGATGGGAAGGGAGACCGCCTTCGCAGATATGAGTCCTACGAATCCTCTTTTGGAAACATCAGGCCGCTGCCAAATTTCAATGCCCACTCTTCTCCTCCACGCAGTGTGTGGTCTGCACATACTGTGGATGATGTGATGGATAAAGGAGAGGATGCGGAAGATGGGCTTGCGCAGCCAGCTGACGCTGTTATGGATGCAGGAGAGGACGCCAGGAAGGATCCGCAAGTAATCATGGAGGGAGATACGGAAGTACGTTTCGTCTTATTACCTCTTCTTCCATCCGAAATATTCTTGCAGTACAGTATCATAACTGATGTCGTACCAACAGCCGGTGTCTGAGGCTGAGCTACTTGCGCTCCGAGTGTTAGCCAAAGAGCTCTCCCAATTCAATACAGAAATCTCGCCTTGGACCGATCCGCAACAATGGCATGTTGCCAACATGGCGCATATACAGTCTACAGTGCGACAAGCAGGGATAGAAGCGCCCCTCAAAGGATACATCACACTTGATTGGTGTCGCCTGATGATATATCCTGTACGTACCATATTATTTTGCGATTGGATTTTTTCGCTAATCCGTGGTATGATATAGAGATTGGTTGCGTATATCTCCACTAACTTAATGGCATTCTCACGGGCCGAGAAAAAGTACACCCTAATAACCAGCATTTTATTCTCTCCGCCTAATCAGTAGACCTGTTTCAAGGGTTTTCGATGCCACGATTGCAGAGTGGACTACCTGGTACGATATCAAGGTTATTGAATGTCATCAACAAATCAAGGAGGATCTCCAGAAGTTTTTTAGTCATCTAAGCCAGGCAAGTGTTTCGATTGTATGTGTTAGCATTCTCTGACCAAGACGTAGATTAACCCCACTCTTCACGCGAGGGATGCGTTCGCGGAGCTGTTTGCCCTGGACGTTGTAGATCTATCTGCTCAGTTAACAATCCTTTTGATGGACACTGAGCGATACAAAACCCTTGTCGCATGCTGTGACGATTCTGCGCAAAGCGTGCTAAACTTCCTTCAGGCAGTACGTTTTCCACTTCTAGATTTTCACATTCACGGAAATAATGTCAGTAACAGCGACTGGATTATCCTATAGATTATGAATTCAAACCTCGCCACCTCTCAGCCCTCGTCAAACTTTCAGAGCACTCTCGACGGTACCCAGAGTGTTTGCTTCTCCAAGGCATTACTCTGCCAGCAGAGGCAGCGTCTGGTGGGAGTTTTGGAGATGTATACAGATGCAAGATGCAAGAACACGACTTTGCGGTCAAGGTACTGAAAGTATACATTAAGTCGGACATGAAAGAGATCCTAAAAGTGTGGCTAGCCCCTACTCACATCCATGTTATACTACTGATGATTCTCTTGCAGAGTTTTGCACGTGAAGCTGTTATATGGCGACAACTCTCCCATCCGAATGTCTTACCGTTTTACGGCGTTTTCCGCCTAGGAAGCCAATATGAGAGGCTATGTTTGGTGTGCCCTTGGATGAGCAACGGGAATCTGTCTGAATATTTGCACGGAATGTCCCCTCAACGCTACTGCGTTCCACTTGTAAGTTAATCTACCTTTCCTTTACCTGGGCAACGCCTGATGCTGTACTTGTCAGGCCCTCGACGTGGCAGAAGGCCTTACATATTTACACAGCCAGAACATTGTGCACGCCGACCTCAAATGCGTGAGATTGGTACTTAGTAGAATGGGATTTCCCTCTCACAATTTTACAGGCAAATATACTCGTTTCCCATGCTCTCAGGGCGTGTCTAGCGGACTTCGGACTCTCATTGGCCAAGGATACTGCATCTGTCAATTTCACTTCATCGTCAATGAGGACTCGGGGTACAGTCGGTACGCTGAACTGGACGGGGCCGGAGCTATTACCAGACCATGCGAACCCAGAGTCAACTGAGTATGAGAGAAGGCGACCTGATCAGGCCAGCGATGTTTATTCGCTTGCCATGGTATGTTATGAGGTAAATACTCCCAAAATATCACACACACTCTCAACTGATGGTTTGTAATATTACAGATATTCTCCGGTTGCGTTCCATTTAAAGGCAGAAAAGATCATCAAATAATCAATGCAATAAGTCGAGGCATGCGACCCAAGCGTCCCGTCGATTTGCGCTCGCAAACGCGTGGGCTAACAGATAGCATTTGGAAGATAATAGAAACATGCTGGCACCAATTCCCACAGCAGCGTTTCAGTGCCAGCCAGGCCGTTCAGCGTTTCCGTAGCCTACCAGGCCTCCCAGTAGATAAACGGCCTCTAGACGACTACAACATGCCAGCTGCCTTGCGGACCACGTACACGCAGGCCCAACATCCATTTGCGGTCCTCAAGTCGGATGTCGAGCAAGCTCATGATCAGGCCAAGGCCACGAGCATCAATGGAATCAATATAGGCGACATCGATACATGGACGGTGCCCCTTACCCATCGGGAGAAACCCCTGCCTGCTCGACCTTCCGAAACCAATGACAGCGTCTCTGTTCCCTCACAACGCCCGGAACCTGTGCCACACTCGAAAAAAATACGCAAGGGCCTGTGGAATAAGCGCGGGGATCACTTGACGAGCGATATGTGTGTAGTGTTTGCGCCTGCAAATCGGGAGTATCCACCGGAGCTGGAGAGCTATCCTGATGAGGGAGAAGGCTACTGGGATGCGGTCACGAACCAGAATGTTCCATGGATAGAGGATAGGCCAGAATTCCCTCCTTCGTTGCCTCATCGTGGGCGACCACCAGCACAGCCATATGATACCGTGAGTTTTTGATTCATTCAAATTGATACAAAATGCTGAAGCCCCTTTGCTAGTTTGTGGTGTATACATATATTTGAATTGATGTCATTGGCGGGCGCTTCAGATCCACACGTCGCCCTTGATCTCTTGCGCCGTGCGGATGCGATAAATTCGCAAGTTAATATTGCAAGATGTTGACGCAAGGCCTGCTTCCAGCTAGGGATACAAAAAGTCGAATCTTCGCTTCTCTCATCACAAAAAATCCATTCTCGTATAGGCCACGACACCTATTACATGCTTTGAATGGATCGATTGTAGCAGTGAAAGGGTTGCATTGGACAGTATGAAATATCCAGTTCGTCTATACTTTAAACTTAGCCTAAACATAATCTGCCATGAAGACCGATCTACTGGACATGTAATAAATTAAGCTTGGAGAGCCGTTTGCGCTCTGTGAGACATAGAAAATCAAGTCATAGCTGGGCGCATCTAGAACGCTATAGATACACTCCTGAGAAATCTACTGACGGATTACGACCGGAGGATGCACATGTGACATAATTCACGGAGAATAAAGACCCAATTTTTGGCAGCTAGACTGACAGAATATCCTCCACTCGCCACAGAGGCTCACGATCAGGGAAGCCTCCGAGTCGACTCAGGCTCGTTCTGATGCCGTGAAGCCAATACCCTTGCCACATCGCGCGGCAGTTCCCCGACGATCCCGGAGTAGTCCAGTCGCAGCAGACTTGGAATACGCTCTACAAGTTTGAGTAGCTCCGGGGCCTTGAGCGTATAGTTCGGCACTATCAGGGCGCGCAACGGCGCCTCGCTCCGCGCGAGCAGCGCGAGCAACTGCTCGCGGGGCCACTCGCGATCCGCGACGTCCAGCACGACGTCGGCCAGCGCGGGGAGCGTCAGCGCCTGCAGGAGCGGGTCGGGGTCCGCATTTGTGCTGAGGGCAAATGAAATCAGGTGGGGCATCGTCACGTGCGCGCGCTGTTCGCCATCGTGGCACCCTCTGATATACCGCAGCGAGAGGCGCGTGAGCTGGCTGCACTGCGCAAAGACAGAAAAGCACTCGTTGTACGCGACATAATCCTTCACGACGAGTTCCGTGAGCGCGTGCCATGGAAGCACCGTCAGGCGCATCTCGACGAGGTAGAGCATCGTCAGGCTGCGGAGGTTGACCGCGGTGGCTGAGACCACGGTGGGTTTCGGGTCTGCCGCGGCGATAAGCGTGAGTGCGGTCAGCTGAGGCAAGGGGCTGCCCAGCAGGCGTCCTTGCAGATCGTGCGAGAGCGAGGTGTGCAGGGTATGAATCCGCGTAGTCAGCGGGAGGAGGCGTGCCACCGCGTGCTCGCGCGTCGCGCTTTGCAGCCCAACAAGCTTGATGTGCAGCGGCAAACTCCCCGCCTTGGCGACCCAGAACGCAAAGATCGCGTCGACGTGCGCACGCGTCATCCTATGCCCGTTCTTGGCGAAGGAGATCGAGTTCCATAGCCGTGTGGTGGACAGCGCGATGTCCCGCCACTCGCTGCACACGCGCCCCAAGAGCAGCGGCGGCTGTGCGGCGTCGATGGAGGCGAAGGCTCCTGGGCCCGGCGGCAGCGTGTGGATGAATATCTCGACCCACAACTCGTACGGGATGCGCCGGCGCGGAGCGAGGAGACCCTTGTGTGCACGCGCAGAGGCGTACAACGCGTCGCGCTCGCGACGGAGGGGCGTGAGGTGCTCTTCGAGCTGCCGGATCTGTGCGCTCAGGCGCGCAGCTTCGGCCTCTTGCACTGCGATGATCCTAAGTATGCGCGGCTGCTCCTCGGGGGTGGGCACGTAATTAATGCCAAAGCGGTTTTTGAATGGGGACCGAGTCTACAGTCAATACCGTGGTCAATGTGGGATCATCTTTGCAGTAACACTGGCTGTTGTCAATATGATACCTACTGGATCTGTGTAATAGCTTTCTAAGTATGCCATGGACGACTGATTGGCGAGCATATGGAGTCAGGCAAACTTTGCAAGCTACCATGAGGTTGACGTTTGTGGCGTGAGAAATCCCCACGCCTACATTCCACTGCGGAGATTAATCTGCCAGAGAATGCTGATTAGTAGGCTCGACTTCAGCTGATCTAGGGGATATCCACGATTGCGTGAGGAGAATAGCAACCATAACCAGTAGTTGCGGCATCACCGCCGGCCCTCACTTCCGTTTTTATTTCTCTTTATTCCCCCGTCATGTTGCGATACTATAGTACCGAAGTAGACGGGTGGCAAGCTGGTGGCAAACTTAGCTGATTAGATTGAGCTACAAGTCGCAAGAGATGTACTCACATCGAGCAGTGGATGACCAAACTTTGTTAGCGCTGTACATAAGGCTGATATTATGCTTGATACATGCTAACCTGGGCGCCACATCGATTTGGGGAGTGTACTGATCATAAAAGACGGTGACAAGACCTCTAACCACCTTAGAAATGGAAGATGAGCAATGGATGGTGTCTATTGGATGCTTGTAGATCCTTGAGTGCATTGTGTCCTTGACGCACTCCATACAACGGCGTGGAACCAAGAAGATGGTTTCTTACATCTAAGCTTTCAGATGTCATGTTCACGCCAGCTGACACCCTTCGTATCTCGTGGTGTTAAATAGGCCCATTTAGCGGTCGCGTGGAGTGACGAGGAACCTTGGTATCGAGAAACGCGTTCGTGTCACCAGGACCCCGGTAGTCCAATAGAAGAGGAAAAGATGAGAATCCCGGGCTCGCATTATAATTAAGCTTGACTGAACCGTGTGCCAAACTCATTCGCGAGAATCTCAGAAGGTAGCCATGGCAGGCTTTCGATGAGCAGAATTTGAATTTCCTAGATGCACATGGCCTTGCGCACTCGCGATCGCGATCGGGTTGTTTGTCTCTTCCAGGCTTCTTTCCTTCTCTTATAGCTTTACCGTAAAATCAGATAAGAATCAATAAATGGAAGGTTGCTCCTTTCTTCTCGTACCGTGCCACGTGCAGAGTTTGGGTTGAAGCGCACAGTGATGAGTGCAGTCGGTCCTGGGCTGAGACATAGTGGATTTGGCTTGGAAGATATTTCGAGGTCTCCATTGTAGTAGAAAAACTTGTAAGAGTTACGCTCTGTTATTCGACATTCAACATTCCCGAAGACCCAAAAGAGCAGGTGTTGACCAAGAACTTCGAACAAGCGTTCAGATCGGCGGGATGTAGCTGCCCTGAGTATTTGGCGGAAAGGCTATCAGTAGTTGTGTTGTAAAAGTAAAAGGGCAGTACACTCCAGTACACCGGAGTCAACGAGGTTTGGAGAAGAAGACGAAAAAAGCCCCGGCCTAGATCATCAAGGCGACAGCTTCCATTAACGCCTCGTCCTCGACCATCATGGTGAATTCATCTCTCAACGGGATATGCTCAAGCTTTGCTATCATGGATGGGATTCTTCGCAGCGATCGAGATCCAGGAAAATACATTCAACCTGCTCGCGCATATCTATAAAGAACTGCATAGCCCGTGCTTCGCGTCCTTTCGCGCCCCTCATTTGGAGTTCGCGCCGTTCCGCACAGTTCTTGCCTATCCGCTATTTCACATTTTCTTGATACTATGGTCAACTGGAAATCCCCTGAAGAACTCGCGCGTGATGGAGGTGAGTAACTCTGTGCCGAAATGTATCGCCTGGATCGCTGACACGACTTGTGGGATGTAGCGGCATTTGCAAAGTTCATGCATGTCTTGCTAGGGCTTTACATGTTAGTCCATTGTCTTAAAGCCTTTCTTAAATTACAAATGACACGTTTATAACCAGATGGGAGTTTGCGACGTCCCTTGATTTCGACTGGCAGTTTCTTTCAGGGAGAAAGACATTTCGCTGGCCTCTAGTAAGTCAAGTCCTTTGAGTCTCTATTTCATCACTCATTTTTTGCTCTAGATTTTCTATTTTGCCGGGCGATACACGTTACTATTTGCCTTGATTGGGATGTAAGGCTCTATTCTGCCACTCGAGCTTCACCCTGGCCTTACATGCTCCAGTGCCATAGCGCTCAACGTCGAAGCTGAGATAAACTGCCAAGCATTGTACACGTTCAATCAGGTAATTCAACTGGCTCGCTTGCTCGCCCTACATTTCTCACCATTTTCTCAGCTGTTCGGAAACGCGTCCATCGGTCTTGCCAGTATCAATCTATCTCTGCGAACGTGAGCTCGCCTCACGATCGAACCCAAATATCCGACTCAAACCCTCTCTGTATAGCATGGCCGTTTGGTCGCAGAAGTGGTACATCGTCGTCCCCCTCGTCGCGATCATCATGGGGCAGTGGTCGCTCCTCATGCACGGCGTGCTCCTAACCGCGGAGTGGATCCCCGGCGTGGGCTGCGCGATCGTCGCCACAGATAGCCACATCCTCGCGATATCGTTCATATATACGATGGTGTTCGACTTGCTGGTGCTCTGCATGACGGGCTGGAAGCTACTGTCTCCTGCTAACGCGCGTTCGAGACTCGTCACCCTCATATTTAAAGATGGTTTGATCTTCTTCTTTATTGCGTGGGTGACAAGAGCTCGTGAGTGTGGACTAGAGCTAAAACTATATTTTGTCAGGTTCCTATCGAATCTACTGGCAACGGTGGGTTGTATTTCATTGTGGGAGGATTAAATTTATCTTGGATATTGCAGATATTTATGCTCATGGACCTCAATGGGGTAATGTCAATCATTGCGAACGTACCCGCGGCCATTGCCAGTACTGTAAGCCACGCTCCTCTCGCCGTATTTTACCTATTGATCAAGCATACAGATTGTCGCCTGCCGCGCTGTCCGTCGTCTCGCAAATTATTGCCCTTCAAATCCAGAGTTGTTTGGGTACGCTCCAGATATATCCATAATATGCTATACTTATATAGAACCGATAGTCCTGCCACTCACGCGTCCACACTTGCCTTCCACTCGGGCAACGCTGTCATCACGTCCAAGTCCGGAGCCCCTGTCGCTGGAGTTCACGTCCAGATGGAGACTTTCCAGAGCATGGATCGCTCTTTCGAGGGGCTGCCTAGTCCGATTGTCCACGAGCAGAAGCTGAGAGACATGGATTCTGAGAAGGCGAGTGAAAATGGCACCTGCGATATTGAGGCCCAAGTCATACGAGAAGATTTCAAGACGCCGCCGTATTAGGATGCGGGGCAAAGATCCGAGTGCTTGATGATCCCTTCCTCGTTCTTTCTTTTTTCGCTTTTGTTTCCGAGGTGACACCCCTCCTTGTTATTCTTATGTTTCCTTCCTCATTACACGTTGTATTACACTGCCCGAGTTCTTGTTCCCTACCAACAGTATATCCATTCCATTGGCATGCCATAATATACCGTTGTAGCTTTGACCTCCTGATTGCTGACCCTGCAAGAAACGAGCACCGCGAATACTACTTATCCCTTGCTATAGATAGTAAAAAGCAGACGCGGTCATGGAGACGTTTGCTATCTCAGCCCAATCGGCATGCTATTCTGGACTCCAATTCTGATTGTTGGCAGCTTAACAGTGTGCACTTGGGACGAAGTCACCCACTCCTTTCGTCCGCCTTCATCGTCCGTGATCAGATCGACAAGATGATCTGGGGGTCAATTGTGTTACATTCATTGAGAGTCGGCACGTTCATTAACTAACTCAAAAATAAGAACACGTCATAACTTGGCTCCAATCCGGCGCACTTTGTTTAGCGAGGTGCCGAACGCGGGGCGCTAGCTGGGACTAAAAGCCAGAGAATATCCTGCCTTATAAGTCAATGAGTATTGAAAAGGCTAGCGGGTAACCCGTAACTGCCCGCACTCACGAGTATCCGGCAACCGAGCTGCGTTGATCACACCACCTGAACACCCACAGGAACGAACTTGACCCCACCGATGGGACGCACGCGCGTGGAAATCACACACGCTCGTGCAGTCGCATCCTGCAGCGGCATACTATCTTTTCGATACTGAATCTTAACGCCCAGCGGTCCTTAAAATGCTTCACTCAGGAGGCGGTCCATATGCAACGCGGTTCACCATGCCAATCGGTATATCATATAGTTCTGGTATAGCGTCAGGGTGGCCTTGAGCAACGTAAGGATTTGGATCAAAGGTCGCAGGGAAGTGGGCTCTTGAGTCTGTTGAGTCGGTGTCAGTGTTGCCTCGGATTGACCAAAGTTATGGGTCTCACCAGTGATAGTACTCATGTCAGAGAATGACGGAGTGGCCGCAATAGCCAGTGCAAAATATGTGAAGTACGTCAAAAAGCATACTACGACGGAATAAGCAGGGATGAGCAATGCCCATTCTCTGCGCGAGACGTGTCAGTAGGGGCATTAGTATGACTACATGTGCTAGAGCGGCTCACCTGGATGGGTACCAATCCACTCCAAGCCAGACAATATACTCGTCTGGAAGAATAGCCCAGAGCAAGTACAGAACGAAGAGAATATACGTGGATGTCCAAGCAACAAAGCCGTAAAACTCGGGAGCACGGCTACGATGTTCAATGGGAAGCGGAGGAAACGCTGCCACAGGAGAAGTCGGGGATGTAGGGTCCGTGCTGCCCATCCCTTTCATAGGGTTGTCGCAGAAGCTTGTAGGCGAGATCGATAATCGCAGAAAAACTAAGCAACGTCAAGGGCGGACTGCTACTAACTCCGAGCGATCTCCTGTCACTGGTCACGTGGTGTCGTCACGCCATGCCTCACGTCAGTCTCACTCAATTACTGCAATACTTAGTACTAGTAGCCGATGCTGAGCTCCTTGGTCAGTGAATTACTGATCCTTGTTACTGAAAACTTGGTTCATGCTTTATATATGATTATATGGTCGCATAAACAGGTATATCACGGATTGCCAACGCATCCACGGTATTCTATCCCCAAGATCTGACAGTCTGACAGTTCACACGCGTTTCGGGATGAAAGTGAGGCCAATTGTCTGATAGTAGTCATGTTACACTATATCTAAAAATGATTCAACAGAGTCCTGCTCCCCTTGAGTTTTCAGTCCACTTTCTTCATCATCTGAGCTCGCGCCGCCTCGTGCGCCACCTCGGTCACCAAAATCAGGTCAAATTTCAACACCTTGAATGAGCCTCCCCTCAAAAATCCATGTTTCTTAGCTTTTTCTTCGTCATTGATATCTTCGTATTTCTGCGAAATTTTAGGTCAGTTACAAATGGGCGACGGCACTGGTTGGATGCGTACCACGATCAAAGACTTCTTCACACCGAAGACAGGGTCACTAGCCAGATATAAATCACCCTCTGGGTATAGAGCTGTGACGAGCGTATGGTATCCGGGAGCTTGAACCTTGAGGTGCAAATGGTTTGGGCGCATGTTATGCCGCCCCAAAACCTTCAACAAATCGCCCACGGGACCCTGCGGAAAACATGTTGAAGGAAATGGAGCGAAGGAGTACGAGCTGTAGAAAACTCACGTCTCCAGGAATTGGATAAGCGACTGGAACAACGGCTTTGAAGCTGTATTTCCCATCCTTATCTGTACGAAGACGGCCTCGACAGTCAGGGCCATCGCGGTCCGCCCTCTGTGTATCATAGTTCCCTGATAACATTTCAAAGCGATTGAATGATTATTAGTCATAGATATTGTTGTGGCCCTTACCGTGACTATCTGTCTCCCAGGTATCGATGAGAGCATTTGGTATCGCCTCGCCCATGATAGAGCGAACATGGCCCTCGACATAGAGATATTCACCGCTGCCTTCCGACGCAATAGATTCACCAGCGGCCACTATTCATTGAATAAGCAACGAACAAGGCAGCTGGAGCAGCGCTTACAGTCCGGAGCATCGTCCGTGAAGAAAGGCCCAAGAACGCTGCTGTCTGTTGCGCCACTAATAGGTGGGTTGTTTAGCGCATCCACAAGCGCCGAGGCGCCTAGAATATCAGAGAGAAGGATGAACTCCTGCCGAAGAGGAGTACAGGTCTGGCCAACTCGAGTCAAGTATTCAATAGTTTTCATCCATTCCTCGGTCGTAATGGATGTCTCTGATATGAATTGGTGTAGGTGGGTGATCAGGCTTTTAAAGATGAGGCTGACGCGGCTACAGAGCCAACACACATATTAGCATGAGGCCACCATCGTTATCGAGTAGGCATACAGATCTGAAATTTCATTGTTTAGCTTGAGAAGATTCGCTGTGATGATCTCGGGTCGGTCTGGATACTGTGAGCAGGGAATATCAGTGGATTAAGTAGGACGTGAGCAGTCTGGGAAAGCTAGTGGCATGGACAAACAGGCAGCTCCAGAGTGGATGGCGCGATGCCGTTCGATAACGCTTGTGATGACATGTTGAAAGTAATTGTACTGTGGGGAATAAGAGATGTGTTGCCAGTGCATATGCGTTGATTGCGGCTTAAGTATGCCAATGGGTCGTCACGTTATCAATTCTCGAGACTGAATGTGTTACCGCATCTAGTAGCTTTATTGGTAACTCGGGGTAAAGGTATTCCGCGAAGATCCTACCAGGGATAATATGTCCCAATCAAGGATTCTTCTTGACACAACATGGGGAGAAGGTGGGGTAGAATCCCGGCGCTATTGCATGAGTCTGGAATCTGAAGACCAGCAAATTCGTGTGTTACGCAAGCACATCGTCACTGCAGGCCACCCCATCAGCGCAGTATACGAGGATGCTCGCACTTCTGGTCCTCCATTGTATTGATCGGTCGTCGATACCCCATTTTCAGCATTGCCATTTCACGCTGGAGGAAAGACCCCTGTCCTTGAGAACTGCAACTTTTGCACGACACGACGCACGTGCTCTTCTATCTACGCTCGAAAAGCAAACTGGATTGTGCGGTGGCCACGTCATATCGAGGTTCAGATGGTAAGAGGGGGGGGGAGTGAGCATCAGCAGGACTGAAATTGGGCCCAAAGAAAGGTTTGGTTTGTTGCACCAGGAAGTCCTTACCGGATACTGCATTTTCAGCATTCTCAACCCTCACTCTGGAGATGCGACTCGGTCGCTTGCACCGCCAAAAGACGCGACTGAAACTTTTTTTGAGACTCCTGTAATATATTAGATCTGCTCCATTGCATATTCAATCTGCGCACCCATCTTCTGACGATACAATGCGAATTGTGCCTCGAGTACGAGGCAAGGAAGCGTAGTCGCTACCAGTGCTTGTATCTTGATTTATTTTTCTTCAAAACAGGCTCCCTGTTGATTTGAAGGCAGTTAGAGTAGTCATCGCATAGGCCAGGAGCGGGAGATGGGACAGGCATTGGTAAGAAGATGAGGGCACTGCGGCCGAAATAGTAGTCACTGGTGATGAACGTTGAACATTGATATTTTAGGCCAGGTCATCACCGATATGGTGACGGCAACGCATAGGTCGTAATGTAAGTACAAAATAGAATCTACATAGTTAAACTAGAGAATATCATTATAAGTACATACTGTTCACTCTTGCGGAACCCAATTCTTCAATAGGTCATGAAACCTCCCAGCTGTTTTCAACGCCTTTAAGATAACCTGCATATCTTGCCTGTTAGCTGGTATGTGGTCTAATGTGAAGGTTTTTCCATCCCTCTCGCGCCTATATACTTCACCCGTGATGCATTTAATCACAGCGCGCACCTCATCTTCTCCGTATTCTCTCTCGAATTGCGCACGAACCGCATCCATAGGGATCTTCTTTCTCAACAGAGCGGGTTCCAGAACCATCAACATATATGCGAGCGAATCCGGATCCGCCTCGGCACCATTCCATAGGAGTCGGCGTCGGTAACCAAGAAATGCTATGCATTGGCTAAAATCCTCGAAATGCACGAGATACGGAACGCGGGGATCGTCGATTTGACCCCAGAGCACGTAATCTGCGGTCGGGTGCGTGTAAAGCAAGTGTAACTGCTTCTCGAGAGCCGGAAGGCACAGCCCATCGGAGGGTTCTGGAATCTGCGATGCTGAGAATACATCAGAGAAAAGAGAGAAACATTTTACAAATAAACACTAACAATGGTTGGGTCCTAATATATCTGGGGTCTGGGGTTTAGTATACCGGGAATTGATCCAGCTCTCTTTTCCCAGAGGAAGAACGGTGATAGATGAGGTAACGGTATCTTCTGGCCAACTCAAGAACACCGTCAAGTCCTTTTTTGGCCCAACCTACAGTTCATATCATAAACTTGCAGTTGTCGATGAGTCGGAACGAAGTGCCTACCTGGCATGCCATGGGCTGCGTCTTCTTGCCCTGGAGACCGGGATTATAGTTTTGCAACTCCGCTGAAAACCGGCCCTTTCTCTGAAATAGAACAAGCATCTTATCGATCTCTTCTGTGGATACTTCCGGCGCCGCAGGAGGATGCCCGCTATCCAGTGCTTTCATGATATTCTCAAATGATGTCCCGTATTCTCTTCTTAACTGTCTTTGTAGAAGCTGTATCTTGGAGACCTGCCGATCCATCACGCGGTAGACGTAGAAGAGCGCAGATTCATCACCACTGGCCATGCACCTATTGCGCATGATGTTAAATACGGTGGCACCTTGGAGTTCATCGAGGGTGATGCCGAACTCGTCTTCATCTGTTAAAGCAATGTAGTCCCTGTCGGGGTCAGTCAGGTGAGAATCATGTGCTCGTGGAACTCACTTGTCTGGAAATCGATTCAGGATGCTGATCTGTTTGAGAAGATGGGCACTCCGACGATAACCCGGCACGGGGGAAGGTATATCTTCCCGTGCTGTCAGTTGTTCAGGAGTATACACAGGAATCGAGTCCTGGAATACAGAGGTAACATCTGCAGATAAATGAGCATGCGATCCACATTGCCGCGAAGATTGAAAGAATTATGCACCAATCTGCTTGCCACAACTGAGTTTGTGCATCTTCCACGATTGTCTTTGGCAATCCTGTCGCAAAATGTGAGAGAAAATTGGTAACAAGGTATGGTTTGGGATGTACTTTATTGCAATAGCGCACTTCGCGTCCTACACGCTTACACGGGGGACAGACAGACATTTTGCCTTGTGACTTGTCTTCTTCTTTGTAGCAGTTTTCGCAGAAGAGCTTCATATTTTTCCGCTGTGCCGCTTCGTCTTTTATCCATCGCTTCGTCTTTGTCTCATCTCCATTCATGAAAAGGTTAACCATCGGCTCAAACCCGGCCAATGTTGGCTTAGTCGTAGAGTGTTCGTGGACGAAGGTCTTGAACTCTACTTTCTTGCCAGCGTACTCTGCGATAACCAGGCTGCAATACGTTCCTGTGGAAAATGAGCGATAGATGAAGCTAATTTAGATAGTTATAACAAACCGATATGGTCTGTGCGCATGACTCGATGAAAGTCGAGCCATGCCTTCTGTGCAGGACCGCATTGTTCATTCCAGCCGATGATCTCGTCATACCTGGGCTGCTCCAAAATGAGCGGCTGTATTGGCGGCTTGTCGTTGTTGTCAAGCATGAATCTCATCAACAAGTCAAGGAAGCCTTGGCCTCTGTTTTTGACCAGCTCACCCCAACAAAGCTCAGGACAGTTTAGCTTTTGAGGTCCGCGCAACGTAAGCCCCGCGCTTCCTGGACCTTCCTGCTCCTTGAATGCGGTCAAAAGGTGTTTCTCCCGTTGTGCGTTGCTCAGTGCGGTCCATTTTGTCTCGAAATCGTAATCGGCAAGCAACATCGTCACGTTCCTGGAGAGTTTGTGGTGGCTGGTGCATGCAAATCGACGGAACGCCACCATCTCTTGCAGTACGTTCTCGTTTGTAAGAGGTATGAAGTAGTCTTCTTCCTGTTCTCTTTCCATATCGTAAGGGAGTGGCTTGGAGAGATCGAAGCGGTCTTTGCAGATCTTGTCGGTCTCTGAGATCCATTCCTTGGTATGGGTCACCGGGTTTGGAAGATTGTTCGGGAAGAGTTTCTCCCATAGAGGCCTATGGGTCTGAGAGCTGTTTTGGCTAATGCGGCGTGACATTTGTCACCACAGCCCGTCGGGATGATGGAGGAGCAGAGGCTAGGGATGTCTGCGGAAAATTGAAATGGGTGCTACCTGTAAACGATCGCGGATGATATTGCGTAACTGGATAACCACTGGCACTCCCATGTACACTTTGTGAAATTCTTTGTCCATGTATGCCCATAGTAGCCATATACCTCAGCCCCCTCACAGTGCTGGCCTCAAATATCAAGGTGTTTTCTATCTTTGACTAATTTTGGCTGATTTCTGATACCCGTGCGATTGCTAGGTCTTCACGCAAGCATTGACCCTAGCCAGGTCCCCTCACTCATAGATGCGATCGAAGCCGACAGGGAGCAATGGGAGGGTCAAGAATTTATGACATTGCCTGGCCAGCACGTACCCATGTCAACCACGGACTTCGTAGCCATCGATCAAGGTGCGTTCGTGGCGCTTGTGACCGACTCTTGTATTTCTGACACTTCGAACAGGCAACTCGTCTCCTAAGTTCGTTCGTGTGACTACATGGAATATACCCAGCACCTCCCAGCTTGCTGCCGAGTGTGACATTCCTCTGGCAGCTGTGTTCCAACCATTCGCAGACCTTGATCTGCACGAGGAGCAAGTGCCATTGGTAGACTCTGGGAGCACTGGTCCAGCGCGATGCGCCAAATGTAGAGGCTACATTAACGCGTGGTGTACATGGGTTGCTGGAGGAATGAAGTGGAAGTGTAATTTGTGCAGCCATGAGACAGAAGGTACGGGCTCGATGCAGCATTTCATACATGCCAGTATTCTCACCTCTACGCAGTTGTCTCGGAATACTTTTCCAATCTAGACGCAAATTTAATGCGTTTGGATCATCAGCAACATCCAGAGCTGCAAAGAGGCACTGTCGACTTCATCGTCCCCGAAGAGTACTGGGCCAATCCACCTCCTCTTTCCTTAACACCATCCTATATTCCTGTTGAACCTCCCTCCTCCTTACCTCGCAAACCGCAGCCAATGATTTATCTTTTTGCGTTTGACGTCTCAGGCGAGGCTATCCGGTCTGGGCTTTTGCAGAGTGCCTGTGATTCGTTACTGGACATACTATATGGCGCCACGGCTTGCTTCCCGGCTGAATGCCTGCTTGCCATACTGACCTACGACCAAAATTTACATTTCTATAATTTATCCGTAAGTCCTTTCGCCCAATCCTACTGATTATCTTGACTGTGCTCAAAGATACCCCAGGCGAATCTAGAACAAGCTCCCATGATGGTTGTCTCTGACCTAGAAGAGATCTTTGTGCCCTTACGTGAGGGCCTTTTTGTCGATGCGCATGCTTCAAGGTAATCGAACACATGCTATAACACCGCTTTCTCTAACGGACCGCAGGACTGTCATTGAGCACCTATTGAGTGCACTTCCACAACGGCACGAGGCAACTACATGCTATGAAGCCAGCCTTGGCGCAGCCGTCCGTGCAGGTCTCGCGATGCTTGTGCGCTGATTCATCCAATCGATTACAATATATACTGATTATTTCTGGCCTTCAGGCGGGCCGCGGAGGTCAAGTCGTTGCATTTCAAAGCACATTGCCAACCCTTGGGCCTGGGGCCCTTAAACCGCGCGCGGATGAGTCTGCACTCTATGGTACCGACAAAGAAAAGCAGCTTTACCTGCCCAGTGACGGCACCTGGCAGCTTATGGGCGAGGAATGTGCGGAGGAAGGTGTGGGAGTCAGTATGTTTATGGGCCAGAGCAAACCCATCGACGTTGCCTCGATAGGTATGACATGGGCTAATATCTCCGGATGATATGCTCAATCCATCTATTAGGTGTCGTTTGCTCGTTGACAGGGGGAGAGATATTCTTCCATCCTAGATTCAACCGAAATGAGGACGCGGTCGTCTTGGACTCGCAATTAAAGCGGCTGGTATCTCGAAAGACTGTGTTCGACTGTATGGTACGAATACGTTGCTCTCATGGTTCTGCTTTTCTCCTTCTCGTTCATCCACTTTCGCTTACCGACGACTTTCATAGGCCTACGCATCGGTGCACATTATGGCAATTTCTATCAAAAGTCATCCACCGACTTGGAACTGGGAGTGTTAGACGCTGATAAAGCTATTTCCGTGGGCTTGGAGCATTCACGTGCCCTCGATGATCGATCATACGCATATCTGCAGTGCGCAGTTCTTTACACGTCGCTATCTGGCCAAAGGAGGGTACGGACTTGCAACTTGGCTATACAAGTCGCATCCCTAGCTGGCAACGTGTTTCGGTTTGCTGACATGGATACTGTTGTCTGTCACCTTACCCGTGAAGGCGAGCTTTTCGAGTCTTAATCGTAAATGTGGACTCATTCGAGGCTTTATAGCGTTAACATTTAGGACTACTAAGATGATGGACCACATTCGTGAAGATCTTACCGAAAAATGTTCTGCGATCCTTTTGGGTTACAGACGCAACTGCGCCGCATCAACAGCGCATACTCAAGTAGGCACAGCAATTTTGTACCTGAGGGGCCCTTACACAACTGGTTTCGTGCAGCTTGTTATCCCAGAGGCTTTTAGAGCCCTCCCTTTATATATACTAGCCTTGATTAAATCCAAGCCTTTGAAGGGTGAGTTAAATTTCGAGTTTTAAAAGTCACACTAAAGACTCTCAGGGCGAAACGTCACGGCGGATGTCCGCAACTATTACGCGCACAAACTCCTTTCAACGAGCGTTCGGACGACGGTTCAACATCTTTATCCACCGCTTTTGGCACTGCATGATCTCGATGATAGCATTGCCCTGCCTGACTCTTCGACAGGGCGTCTGAGTCTCCCTGCTCTCATGCGGAATAGCTACAGGTATATGGCTTCAAACGGCATGTATCTCATAGGCAAGTGCTCCATCTTTTCCTCTGTTCTCTTGAATAACTCGCGTACAAATCAGACAATGGAGAAACAATGATCTTCTGGATAGGGGCCAGCGCTTCCCCCCAGTTGCTCATTGATCTTTTCGGAGCAGAAGACATTTCTAACATCAATACACGTATGGTTGGTCTTTATGAACACCCTATGTTCCAGAGACATTCATAATCGAATCCATCGCAGACGCAATTACCGGTGTTAGAATCCAGGCTTTCCACTCAAGTGCGGAATATCTTGGCCTATCGTCACACACAACGTGGACGATCGCCTAAGCTACTTATTACACGCCAGGATCTCGATGGCTACGAGATCGAGTTCAGCGATATGTTGGTTGAAGATCAAAACAATGCTGCACTGTCCTATCATGACTGTAAGTGTTAATATGCTCATATCTAGCGTTATTGATGGGCCTGGCTATAGATTTATCCTTGGTTCACAAGCAGATAAGCACAGCTGTGAGTGCCTCCAATCATCGCAAATTACATCCCATTTTAAGTTTCTCCATAGCTCAAGCACGGAGGTTCCATATCACCAGGTATCACTATGCGTGCACCTTGGTGACGATGAAGGGGATCGGAGACAGCTGTCGTTGTATGTCGTCAATTTCCCATTGTGTATTGCATAGCCGCCAGATCAATGAACGTTGATGGTATTCCTCTGCATGCACAAAAATAGGGTACATAGAATGGGAGGGTAATAAAAGGAGAGTAAATTGTTGAATAGAGTCATTACGGACGATAGGAGCCAGCAGTAGATGTAAATTGAACTAGCAGAACGAATCAGGAAATAAAAGGAGTGTGAGGTTGGGATGTCTATCGATCGTGCGCCCCTGCAGTAGTAGCGCTGAGTGTGGTTTTGGTGGACCGTCGTGAACCAAACCGAAGTTTCCCACCAAATAAGCTGTTGCCCTCGTGGGAGTGAGTGCTTCCGCTGCGCGAGCGGAAAGACCAGGCTGGTGAAGCAGGTCGTGGGGGATCGGGCTGGCGAACGTCCAGATGGGAATCACCGTTTTGGGGGTGATCGTGGTTGTGGAGATGGTGATGGTGATGACCCACCGTGTGACGGCCATCACAGCAGGCACGAACATTCTCAAGACCCTCGAAGCCGTCGTCCGACATGCCTCCGCCATTGAGCTCGAAATCAAGATCTCCTTCGCCAGACCCAGACGGGACATGTTCGAACGATCTCCCAGGGCTGTATGGACTCTCGGGTCCATACCGAAGATACTCTGCAGCAGGAGTACCGGAGCGCTTGCCGACAGATCCGACTACTGAAACATTAGTTCGGCTGTGCTGGCCACGAGGAGTGGTATTCCACGCAAGCTCGTTTCGGGTACTGCGAACGCTGCGCTGACTTTTTGGGCTAGGCGTTACAGGTGGCCGATCCATAGCACCGAAATCTCCGTTTGCTCCCGAAATAGGACTGGTTGGCATGACCGTAGTGTCGCCAGGGGCCGCTGCTACCGTGTTTGGGCGAGAAAGGAGATATTTCAAGGCCTAAAGACTGTCATCAGGACGATAACGCAGCCATACTGCAATGTACATACATTCAACCAAATATCATGTCGCTCTTTCGTAGGTGCGGTGATTTTCATCTCCCTCTGAGCTGTGGTCACGACGACGCTGTACTGGTAGAGGCCGGGAGGCATAGGGTTGGGGTCGAGGACAGATCGAACACCCTCGATGTACGCTGAGATGGAGTTGATGAGTAAGCATCCAGCTTTGATTTCAATGGTTGCAACTTACCACTTTTAGCGCTAGATTCGGACACATTGGATGACCCAGGATCTGCCGAGCTCCAGTAGAGAGTCTTAGTGTATGGGTGCACCCAGAAGAAACGCTTGTGTCTCCGTTCACCGTGGCCTTTGCCGATAGCCCGTCGGGTGTACTTGTACAGGAATTCGCCAATCATGGTTTGAGTGATGGCATGGATGACAGTGGGGTCTGTGGATGCGCCCGCAGGGCCTTGCATTGATTGTTCAGATTCCAAGTCTCTGCCAGGTGTCGCGGGGGTAGTCCCAGCAGTCTGAGTACGGGGTGCAAATAGCTGATGGTCAGAAGAAATTGAAGAACGCGGTGATGCTATGCTTCGGTCTGCGCTATTGGTGAGAATAGGTTTCAGTTATAAAGATAATAAACGCATACCACTGTGAGTGAGGGCCTGCGCGTAGGCGGCAGCATTGGCCGCTGACCGGAAGCTGCTGGTGGATGGCAGCTGCCTGAGACCCTGCTGTGAAGGAGGCATGCTTGAACCATGCTGACGCCCAAGGTAACTGGGACGGCCCCCAGGGACAGTCAGTACGGAGCCCAAAGGCGTAGTGGCCCGTTGAATGAGCTCAGCCGGAGGTGGAGATAGCGGACGCGGGGGTGGCATGTCCATTTGCTTCCTCTCAGGAATAAATGCGGGAGGCTGCATACTGTTGGAAGGCGGGGGTTGGCGGGGCGGGGGCGGGAGGGCCATCATAGGTGGCCTCGACCTATCCACGGTCAGCGGGCCAGATTGTGCTCTAGATCTTGGCGTGTCATCCTTCGAGGAAATGGCAGACTCGATGGATTGTCTTCTATCAGAGTACGAGGTCCGTGACCGACTTAGCGAGCCAAATGTAGCTCCAGAGTCCCGGGGCACCACAGGGGAGGGCGCACTGACCGGCAGAGAGGCTGATGTCGGCCCGCCAGAGGGAGGAGGGGAGACATATTGAAACTGTTGACCAGTCGAACCAGCCTTGTAGAGGCCGAAGCCTCCCGGCGAGGGTGGGAGGGATGTTGAAGCGGCGCTTGGAGTAATAGCCTGCACAGGCACAGGCACAGGCAATGCATTTGCCGCGGCTACCACAGAGACTGGAAGCGGTGGGTTCCATTCGTCAGTTTGAATGGACGTCTCCTTCACCTCGGGCTTCGGGGCTTCCACGTGGACAACCTCCGTAACGACTTCACGAACGACTTCCCGAACAATCTCAACGCGCGGAGCTGGCTCGGGAGCCTCAGCTGAGATCCCCTTCTCCTCGTACACAACAACAGGGGTCAGAACCTGGACCCCCTGGCCGCTCGCGATAGAATACGGTTGGTGGGCTATCCGGAGGCTGTCGTCGTCGTCACTTGAAAAGTCGTTATCCGACATAGTCATAACCGAATGGAAATCATCCCGTGAGCCTGAAGGTGTTGTGCCGAACACACTTTGCCGCGCGTCTGTGTATCCCTCTCCATCAGTATCCGTTGCCGGCTCTGTCTCAGCACCAGTCTCAGTGACCTCGCCATCGTCTTCGTCGTCCAGTGAGGCAGCGAGGAAGGCGCGCCCCATGGACCGCGTGATGGTGTTGTCTGCGGTGTCTGCGTGTGACCAATCTCGGCTGGTGATATTATCGTAGGCAATCCCCGACTCGTCCGACTCTGCCACCTCATCCACGGTTTGGATATCGATTTCAGAGCTCTTGATGGTGGGTGTTTGCGCCCCAGCATCTATCCTGATTGGAGTCACCTCCGCATCCGTGTTGACACTGGAAGAGATAAATATAGGTGGAACAACGACAGGTTCCTCATCTGTCTGGCAAGACATCTCGCTCGTTTCCGCACGAGGAACAACTACTTGTGGTGATGTCGCAGTAGGAACGAGCACTGGTATTGGTGTGGGGTTGAGTATAGGTTCTGGAACGAAGTCGGCTTGGACAGCCATGTCGCTCATGGCGGGAGTGACATGAATTGGTGGTGTGGGCAGAGGCAGTTCCGGGAACTCGGTTTGGCATTCGAAGTCCAGGTACTCCTTCTCGGTAACTGGCTCGCCATAGATGGGTCCTTCAGCATCTGGCGAATGAAGTAGGTGATCAACTTCTGCACCTGCCATCATCCCGAGTCCAAGTTCAGCAGCCAAAGCCTCAGGCTGACCAACAAGAGATGAGGGTCGGCTGTCTTGGTATGCATGACCACCTCTGCTCTTCCTGGGTCCACCACCACGCACAGATCGGGTACGAGCACCACGAGCAGTAATAGACTGCCGGAGAGGTGAGCTGCCGTGAGGCAAAGCAGTAGGTGCGGGTTTACGCAATATGTTGGCGAATGCAGGATCCATGCCGTCGACGCTGACACGGTTGGATGGGGGCTCCAAGACATTGTTACTTTCCTCGAAATCCTCTTCCTCCGGCACCTGAGGCGTACTGTCCTCATCCTCCTCATCCTGGAAGCGAGCGGGAACAGCGGGAACTGGGGGAAGAGGCGAAGCTGTAAGATCATCTTGATCATATGAACCGTACTCTGAAGCTGGACTATGCAGCGCCCGACCAAACCGCTCGGCAAGTGTCAGTCCACCACGGCCTCGGCCACGACCTCTTCCTCCTTGTCCGCGACCTCTTCCGTGACCAACCCGATAGGGTGTCACCTTCCTCTTCGGACGCTCATCATCATCCACATCCTCGTAGTCGCCTTCAAGATCTTTTTCGGGTTCCTCAGATTCCTCAAGGTCGGCTGCATCGAATCCGGGGCTGGCTTCCAACTTCTTGCGGTAATCCATCCTGAGCTCCTTCTCTCGCCTCAACGTCCCTTTTAAAGTATTGATTGTACGCTGGGCGTGTGCCAGTCGTTGTTGCAAAGCCTCCATCTCGTTATTGGGGTGACTAGGAGCCAAGAACGGCTTGGAGGGCGAGGGATCCGGACTGAGGTCCCCGTACTCATCAAGTCCTTCGCCGAAGTCGGGGAATAAACTGTCCATCTTCCGCCGGTTGGTAGACGCGCCGTGCGTCCCAGTAAATACGTCCTCGTCTTGTTCAGTCCCCGCCGGGGTGAGGTAATCACGATCTACATCGCCATTCGGTGTGCTGGGGGAACCGAATCGCAATGGGTGCTTTGCTGCTCGAGCGAGGTCTGCCTTGGTCCGATCGAGAGTCTGTTGGAGGTCCGCCTTGTCGCGCTGCAGTACCGCGGCAGCCTTGCGTGCCTGGGCAAAGTCGGTCTCGTGTTTGATTTTCAACTCCTCGAGGGCGCCTTTCACGCGTTCAGAGTCGTTCTTGTGCGTATCGGCGGCGGTGAGGGCTGAAGCGAGGGACTTTGTGAGGCGTTTGTGTTCCGTTTCCAGACGCGAGGCAGAAGATTGGGAGTCGGTCAGCTGCGTGCGCAATTCCTGCAG
>JACXVL010000169.1:0-42349 GCA_014898675.1 Athelia sp. TMB
ACTTCTACCACCTGTATTCGGCACGTAAATACGTCGAACAATTCTCGAACGGCATCACGATCATCTCGCTGTACCTCAACCCGCTGCCCGACTCGCAGGCGCCCCCCATTGAGCACTCCATCTTTCAAGTGATGAAGGAGGCGTCTCTCCTCTTCTGTCTGCCCGACAACCCCTTCTTCTTGCACGACGGAAACGAAAATTCGGGACACGCCGTTCAGGAGGCGACCTATGCTTGTACGTGTTCACCTATATGTCTTGTCACGCAAACTAATCATCGCACACAGATTGTGGGTGGATCTTCGCGCAGCACTTCTGCAACCGTCTCGGCCCTGCATACCTTTCGCTCCGCAACGTCCTGGACGAGACAAACCCCTCGCATGCAGAGGTTCTCAACGATATCAAGAGGCGTTTCCGCGAGGAAACTTTCACCAGAGAAAGTATTCAGCAAGTGATCCATGCGCACCCTGAGTTGGTAAGTTGCCTTATTTGCATTCTGGGATTTGGGCTGACGAAAGAATGTAGATCAGGATGTTGTATGTCAACTTTGCGATGACGCATTATCCTGCTGCCGATGAAGCTTCCCAGTTGGTGTAAGTCTTGAAGGAGTTCAGTCTGCAAAATGCACACTGACGTGTATTGAATCAGGCCCACGCTTTCGTACCTGCGTTTGCAGACTACCCAGCCGCTGTCTGACGCCGAGCTGCACGACAAGATCAGGCGCACTGTCTCCAACAAGCACGAGTTGCAAGTCCTGGAGTCGTTCCTTATCTTCAACAAGTCAGTTTCTTTCTCGCTATTAAAAGAACGGCTTCTAATTTAGATCGCAGGCACGTGCTGAAGACGAACTTCTACCAACCCACGAAGGTGGCTCTCTCATTCCGCCTTGCGCCAGACTTCTTGCCCGAAACGGAGTACCCGAAGAAGCCCTTTGGCATATTCATCGTCATTGGTAATGAATTCCGCGGATTCCATATTCGTTTCAGGGATGTTGCTCGGGGTGGCATTCGCATTGTCATGTCCAGGAACAAAGAGAACTATTCCATCAACCAGAGGATGCTGTAAGTGTTCTTATCTGGATCTAGCAAAAAATCACTTAAGAGTTATTAGGTTCGATGAGAACTACGGCTTGGCCTCCACTCAAGCTTTGAAGAACAAGGATATCCCTGAAGGCGGTGCTAAGGGTACTATCTTGCCTTCGTAAGTACGCTTAAACATCATTAGCAATTAGATACTAAAGGCCTCTATTATAGCCTGGGTGCGAAGCCAAGAATCTGCTTCGAGAAGTACGTCGATTCAGTCATCGACCTCCTCATTCCTGGGCGTACACCGGGCATCAAGGAGCAAATTGTAGATCTCTACAACAAGCCCGAGCTGCTGTTCTTTGGCCCTGATGGTAAGTATCCATATTGAGACTTTGCGCTTCCTCTGATTAGGTCCATCAGAGGGTACCGCTGAGATGATGGACTGGGCTGCATGTAAGAAACTTTGTGTTGTCTGTTGAAGAACCAAGCTAAACTGGTATGACAGTGCATGCCCGTGACCGTGGCGAAGAGACCTGGTGGAAATCGTTCACTACCGGCAAGAGCGCCGCTCTTCTAGGAGGGGTGCCACACGACACCTACGGCATGACGTCCCTGTCAGTGAGGCAGTATGTCATTGGCATCTACAAGCAGCTCGGATTGCAGGAGAAAAACATCACGAAGGTGCAGACTGGAGGACCTGGTACGCATCTTACAGTTTATTCCGCAAAACCTTTGCTTATTACTGTGTATTTGCAGACGGCGATCTTGGCTCTAGTAAGCGGATGCACTAAGTACTGCAGTGAGGCATCGCTCATTGTTTTTCCTAGATGAAATTCTCCTCAGCTCGGACAAGACGGTCGCTATCATCGATGGATCAGGCGTGTTGGCAGACCCTGCTGGTCTCAACAGGGAGGAGCTCATTCGCCTTGCGAAATTGCGGGTGCCTGTGGGTAACTTCGACAAGTCGAAGTTGAGCAAGGAGGGGTACCTCGTCAAAGTGGAAGATCATGATGTCAAATTGCCTTGTTGGTTTCCTTTCCACCGCAGAATGACTGGCTTGTTGCTGACTGAAATGTTGCTGTAGCTGGCGAAATCGTCCTCGACGGCACTGACTTCCGTAACGGTGCTCATCTTCGTTTCAAGGCTGATTTGTTCGTGCCCTGTGGTGGTCGGTCAGTGTCTAGTTTTTTCAGATGCGTCTAATCTTGCTGATTGACCTCTCACAGTCCCGAGGCTGTCAACATTTCTAACATGGCAGCACTTATCGATACTGAGGGGAAGCCCCATTTCAAATATATTGTCGAGGGTGCCAACCTTTTCCTCACCCAACAAGCTCGCTTGCATCTCGAGAAGCGAAAAGTTGTTCTCTTCAAGGACTCTAGTGCCAACAAGGGTATGCAGGTCTACAACATTTCCGGTTTCACAACTGATATCGTTGCGCAGGTGGTGTAACCAGCTCGTCACTGGAGGTCCTTGCGGGTCTGGCTTTGTCTACCCAAGAGTATCTTGATCACATGATCTTCAAGGACGGCAAACCCTCACCATTCTACCAGAGCTACGTCAAGGACATCCAAGAAAAGATCACAGAGAACGCTGCTGCGGAATTCCAATGCATTTGGCGTGAGCATGCACGACTCCAGGGAGCGAAGCCTCGTACTACGATCTCCGATGAGCTGTCTAGCACCCTTAATGACTTACAGGCTGAGCTTGAGAGCTCTGACCTGTTCGATGATGTGCCCAGCAGGAAGGGTGTCATGAGGCGCGCCATTCCCAAGACTCTGGTCGACCAAGTCGGTCTTGAGACACTTCTGGAGCGTCTTCCCGAGCCATACCAGCGGGCGTTGTTCTCCAGCTGGGTTGCTTCTCACTTTGTGAGTCATGACTGTCGAGACATAGCAACATTGAACATTGCTGACCTCGTTAAAACAGATCTACAAATACGGCGTCACTTCCAGCTCCGTGCAGTTCTTCCACTTCGCTCGTGACCTCGCAAACTAGAATCTCAGATCATCACAGCATTCTTTGGACTTCTTTGTACATTTAGACCTCGCATGTTCTACGTTATCGGTCACAACAAAATAATGATAATGCTCTTGAATCAATTTAGACAGTGCGACCACTGTTCGTGTGTGTATGTCGTACTCGAATCAAACAAAAAAGCCCGGAAATTAGTGTACTACATTTACAGTCCAGCATCATAGAGCTTCCTCGCCAACGAGACGTAGAACCGCTCCAAGTCCTCCTTCGAGGCGAGGTCGCCCTTCTCCGGCTTCTTCTCCTTCATCGCGACTTCTGCTCTTGCGCTGTCCTTGTCCTTGGCAGTTAGCTTAGCGGGCACAGGCACCTGCTCAGCAAGCCAGTCAAACACTGCCGAGAGCTTGTCGGTGGACGACTTGACAGCTGCGTCTTCCTCCTTCATCTGGGGATTCAGTTTGTCACTCGCGCGGCCCTCCTTCTGCTCGTGCTTCTTCCACGCGCCGATAAACTTGCCCCAGTCCTTGAACCCCCATCCGTCGCCGAACTCCGCGAGATGGCCGATGCCCAGGGGCGGCAGCTCGAGCTCGATCCCCCGCGCGCCTCGGATCTCCCAGTGATCTGTGCCCTCCAGCGTGCCCAAGAACTCGCCCCACTTGGCGCTCTGTAGGGTCACGAGCCCATCGTTGCCCCACTCGCTCTTCCGCTCCCAAGGGTGTTCAAGCCCATTGCCATGCTGGTGCCGATCTAAATGCTGCTCCTCCCACTCCTTCTTCAGCACCTCCTTCCTCTTCTCTTCCCAGCCATCGAGTACGACCTTGGGTAGCCAGAGCGGGTGGAAGATGCTCATTGGCCCGGTGCGTGATGCAACGCTGAAGTATTTCACGTTGGGGTCGTCTGGGGTCGAGGGATTAAAGACATTATTGAGGTATGCGGACGTAAGGTTGGAATATGCGGGAGAGTCCAGCGTCGAGAGAAGAAGGGTCGTAAACGATGAAGGGAGCGCCGACAATGATAGGTTGAACGCAGAACTAGAAGCCGAGGGTGGTGCTGAAGTGGTTTCGGGAGAGTCTGAGGAAGCGGGTGACAGCTTGAGTTTGGAATTCTCAAGCTCTTGGCGCTGTAAACGTCCAAGACCTAAATTTTCCTGCACATAAGTTTAGTGTATAGCAATGATAATCATAGTGAGATCACGTACTGCGCACCAGTCCATGAATGGACTGCCCCGGTGGGGAGTGCTGATCGTAGTCAGTGATAATGGCGCGTAATCCGTTGGTCGAACGTGCGAGATTAGATGACGACCTGCACGTAATTATTCAGCTAGGAATGTCAAGCCAACTATGGGCAGCCTTACAGTCAAGACCTCCCATCGAATGGGCCATGAGATTGATCCCACGCCCGCGAGCCTTCTCTTGCAGCAATTTGTCTAGGCCTTCTGATCTCGAGGCAATGGAGCCAGTTCTGAAAACAGCGTGATCAACGTCATTCTCACGGCACATAGCTGAAATGCACTAACCCGGGGACGGCAGTGACAATGACCTCTGCACCGACTTTCTTGCGGAGAGTTTGAAGGACGTTCGACCAGTACTGAACACGTAGCATAGGGATTGCCGCTGGTCCACGTACGTCAAAGCCGTATAGTCCTATAGGCGAACCGTCTGATCAGGGTTGCAATAATGAACGATGAAGCTCAGGTGAGCGAACCGTGACATAGTACAATGGGATATCGTGGAGCACGTAGAGGGTCATACAAAGCGGGATTCTGCATGAGGCGGTGAATAGTATCGAGAGATTCCTTCTCCTTGTAGGGCTCCCGATCAGGCTCCTTCCGAGGCTGGGGAGACCCGCTAGAAGGCATAGACTGGCGAGTTTCTTTATTGATTGGTGGCGCTTCATGAATTTCTTTCGATTCTCCTCCGTGTTCTTCGAGAGATGACGCTGTTATACGTGAGCACGAAGGAGGGTGGCTAGATGCGCAGACGGACATTTGAGCACCACACAATCTGACCCACAAGCTGGGCTCGCCGCAATACGAGACCAGTCCCACTTTGCTCCAAGTACCCGCTTTGGCCACTGGGCATTCGTGGCGGGCCGTTCGAGTGTGGACGAGGGATTCAGACGAGCGTCATCGCGCTCCTCCGCCCGCGCACGCTGAACGAGAAAGTATTGGTTTGATATAGATAGCCCTGAGATGACATTGGCGAGTCTTCGGAGAAGCAAGGCTACGTGTACCGGAATATATACGTTGTTCATGACGGGAAAGCATTCAAAGCTGAGAGGGAGGAACCAGAGGGAACCAGTAGGAGTAGGTGAGCCGATCAGTTTAAATTTTAGCGCCGAGGCCACATGGCATCTTTCCTCCTTTCACTCTCTTCCCCATGGGCCATGGGCTCTGTGACCTGTCGACCAAATGTTGTTTACCGATACGGGGGGTATATTAAAGTCTGGACATCACCGTACAAGTCAACTGCTACTCCGATCATTTCAGCAAAACAACTCTACGATCCTCTCTGACTCGCTGAATGCTTAACGATAGAGTCCTGACATATTAATACTGGCATTTTAGACCCTACGTGGAAGTGCCGCAAGTAATCCACGCCGCGCTCAAGGGGTCTTTTAAGCTTGAGCCTCATATCCCTCGTCGCCTGCTCATCGTTATTATACCAAAAGACTCTGACTAGAGACTCTTGTTCCTAGATGTAGCACGTGCAGAGGACCGATAATACCGTGCCGCTGGCACGTCTCTCAGTGAGGTCATGTATCAGCCACCATAATGAAGGCTAGGCAAATTGGAATGCTGATCCATTCAATCGGTAACGTTATCTTTTGCATAGACTTTTCAGGGACTGGGGCCTTCGCTCTTGGTCTCCCTGGATCCCGGTCACTCTTTGTCCTCCTGCCAAAATGACTGTCTCGCTTACAACCCTGGCTGTGTCATTTACGCTGATCATTGTCACGGCTGCAGCTTACGACCACTCGGTACGCATTAGAAGGATGCGAGGGTCGAAGCCTCCCCCTGGTCCACTAGGATTGCCCTTGCTGGGCAACATGTTTGACTTCCCTACGGGCGATGTATGGTATGCATACCAGGCCATGTCGCAGAAATATGGTGAGCCATGTTAGTGGTGCTAGATGGTTGATAGTCTAATCTGATCTCTGAAGAATCGACCATCATACAGCTAAGTGCTCTAGGCACTACTGTAGTTGTACTTCATGATCTGCAGTCTGCTCGCGATCTCATGGAGAAAAGGTCTTCTCTTTACTCAGACAGGTGAGCATCTACCGCCGATTTCGCCTATCCTACCTTCAAGTCTTACATTGCTTCAAGGCCGCAATCTGTGATGATTTCTGAGCTGTGAGCCTATCAACACCTCCGTAATTTGACAATTTTTTACAGACCGCATTTAGAATGGGGAGCAATAACATCGTGTTTCTACCGTACGGAGACCTCTGGCGCGCGTCGAGAAGGGTCATCCATCAAGAATTCAAACCGCTTGCTACACAACAGTATAATCCTTCGCAAACCAAAGCTACACGTGATCTTCTACACCGTCTTTTAGAGTCCCCCGATCGCTGGCTGGAGCATCTGAAGCAGTAGGTATCAATATTAAGGCATCAGAACCGGATACTAAAGAGATGTGCAGCCTCACAGCCGGTCTTACCCTGGACATCATCTACGGCATCGACATTGCCCCATCAAACGATCCGTATATTGCCATTGTGGAAACAGCGGTGGAGGGTAATACCAGTGCCGCCAAACCGGGTGCATTTCTGGTAGACACGATCCCCTGGTTGAAGTATGTTCCATCCTGGGTACCTGGTGCCGATTTCCAAGTAAAAGCAAAAATTTGGAAGGAAGCTACGTGTCGCGCTGTTGATGACACTTATAATACATGCAAGAAAGCACTTGTGAGTGTGGCTAGTGATCTCGCTGCGAGGCATTTACTTATTCCTTCGTGAAAACCAGGCAGAAGGCTCAAACAGGTCGTCATTTTGCTCACGACATCTCGCTAGGCTGAGCTCGAGTCGTGATAATAATATTGAAGAGTTTATCATCAAAGAAAGCGCGACTGCCGTGTATGTAGGTACGTCTCCAGTTTTATGATACTTTGCAAACATAAGTGAACGAGCGTAAATGTAGCCGGAGTCGAGACAGTGAGGATTCCGACTGTTCAGTTCATGCATCATTCGGCTTACGGCGCAATATAGACGGTGTCGGTACTGGGCACTTTCTTCTTGACTATGGTTTTGCACCCAGAGATCCAAGCTAAAGCTCAAGCCGAGATCGACCACGTCACTGGCCAGGGGCGGTTACCTGTTTTTGGTGAAGAGAGCTCCTTCCCATACCTCATGGCGATCTTGAAGGAGTGTCTACGTTGGCGGGTGGTTGGCCCCATTGGGATTCCACACAGATTGATCGCTGACGATCATTATAACGGATACTTTCTACCCGCTGGATCAATCATAATAGCTAATAGCTGGTAAGTAATGTCCACCCTTACTCGCTACCGTCTTGTATATCTCTTCACTGATTTGTTGCTATCATAGGGCAATTCTTCACGATGAAAATACGTACCCAGATCCTGACTCTTTCAAGCCAGAGCGATTTATGAAAGATGAGAAGCTAGACTTAAATGTACAAGACCCCGCGTTGGCAGCTTTTGGATATGGACGGCGAAATTGGTTTGTTGACCGGCGTTGCTGTTTCAGGATGTTTCTCAACCATACATTACAGCCCCGGTCGGGAAATGGCCCTTGACACCGTGTGGATCACACTTGCGTCTATCTTGTCAGCGTTCAATATCAGCAAAGCTTTGGATGGTAACGGCCTGCCCATCACACCGTCGGGCAGATACATCTCATCGATTGTTAGGTGCGCTGCCTCTCGAATGAGTGCAACGAGATTCTCATCGTTTCTCGCAGTCATGTGGAGCCATTTCAATGCGCGATAACCCCACGCTCAGATCTTATGAAAGACTTGATCTTGGCTACGGCCGACTAAGCCAATTGAACTTGCACCGATATTTAGTGACAATGTTGCAATTATTAATGTACTCCTAGCAGATTTAGTATGTAAACTGGCTTCATTTATTCTCTGGCCCCCGTTCGCGACTCTTACAGCCAGAAATCCTTGCACTTCCATATTCTACGAAATCTGGCTGACAATCAAGTAAGCTCTGAAACGGAGAGGCCTAGAAAGGCCCGCTGGGAGTATGATTTAGACTCGTGACCAGCCTCTCTATGTAGCAAGCTGACGATAGAGAGACTGGTCGAATGGGTGCAATAGTCACTATGTGTCGCGGACTTCCCAATTTGGGTGCTTCTCAGCCTGCCCTAAACTTCGATCCCGGCCCTTATGCGTCCAAATCTGGCGTACGCGTCAAACAGAGAACACGCGCACAGCGACTACTTCAACATTTACAGTACTGAGTACTGCGCTTTCGCCGCCCCTTATGTCTGCTAAAAACCCAAATCTGCGGCTGAGATTCTTGCTGCTCAGACACGTAAGCTGGGCCACTCCAGAGAGTCCGATCAGGCCGATCGCAACTCGAGGCAGAGTCAACTCTGGCGACCATTGAACATTCCCCGTTCACCACTGCGAGTCGCACCCCGAATACGCCACAATCATTTCCATCTTCGAGCGGGACTGTCTTTCCTTTCACTTTCCGTTTTGATTATCCTCAAGCCCAATCTCTTGATTCACTTGGATGGCATCATCACACACCAGATAGCTTTGAACCACCCGATCCCCCAATCAATTCCCATTGCCCCAAATGCTTATGTATCGATCGGCGAGAAGCAACAGCAATTATTCAATGTTACGCAAATGTATCAGACTATCTACGAGCTACACGAGTCAGCCCTATTGACTACCTGCTCCGAGTCCACACGCTGACGGCCATGGACGGTCGGACTGTGGCGTAAAAGCACACCCTGTACCAGATTGACGGAATGTTGCTCAGATAGGTTTCTCATTAAGCCGCAATAACACGCTTGTTCGCGTCCATTCGGAAGCTCAGCGCTCAGGGCTTGCGACACCAGCAGCCATGCTATCCGACTCGATAGCGGGAGCCATCGCGTTTTGGGTTGACATGGACAATTAAACAAGTCCGAGTTCAAGATATAAGCAGTAAGGACAGTTTAGAGACAAGCAGACATGTTAAATGAAGGACGCGCACAGCTGCAAGCGAAGATACCAGACGCGTTTGCGCGTGAAGTTACATTTGTTGATTGGAAGCGTACACCAGATTTGGACGCATAAGGGCCGGGATCGAAGTTTAGGGCAGGCTGAGAAGCACCCAAATTGGGAAGTCCGCGACACATAGTGACTATTGCACCCATTCGACCAGTCTCTCTATCGTCAGCTTGCTACATAGAGAGACGGGTTACGAGTCTAAGTATGATTAATGACTAGGCGGGGGTCGGCTCTTGCCGGGATCTACGCTGCTGACTTGTCGCTTATCCACTGTTGTTCTCACGCAATACCTACTCATACCTACTATCATCAGTGACAACTGACGCGCACCGTGACTGTCATTGGTCAACCCTCTTCGAAGACTCGATCTTAATAAGTTGAAACAAAGTGCTTGTTTGATTGCACAACTGTTGCCTGCTTAGTGCTGTCGTTCTCTTGGTTGTTAGTCAAAGTTCAGCGTTCATTCGCACAATCCACACAGGGCAATTTGACATCCCCGACTCATCGGCGAAGGTATATAATCGGTGTCGGTTCATTCATAATCGATTATGTTCTTTCCCATGCAGTCACCAGCGTGAGTTCATTCTGCGGAGGAAATTCTTGTGGTCTGCAATCACTGGTCACTTTTGCATTGTGCAAGTCTGGCAGCGCCGTAGCGCAGCGCGTTGTCGCGGTTCCGCTGTGTTCCTGAGATGGTCGGAGGCTCGGAGCTGCCGAAACACTGGCAGGTCACTGGTTACTGGAAGTTTGAGAACATCAAAACTTTGTTCGAAACTGAAACTGAAGCTATTCTTCCACGATGCGGCCCTTCAAGCGATCATTTTTAAATGATTATTTGATGCCAATTTACAAGAGAGGGGCTCTTCAGGGTTCTTCTTAAACACGCTGCTTTGTGAAATAGCAACAGCTAACTACCCACCAACATCATGTCTGCGTTGGAACAAAACTCTCTCATTCTGGTTACAGGCGCCAATGGTGAGCACATGGCACGCATTGTAAATAGCTAAACTAATGCTCTCCTTAGGGTTCATTGCTACCCACGTTATCGAGACTTGCCTCGCAGCAGGCTATCGAGTGCGCGGTACAGCGCGTTCAGCAGATAAGATGGCCAACTTGCAGGCTACATGGACGCAAAAATACGGAGAGGGAAAATTCGAAGTCGCTGTGGTTCCTAACATTGAGAGACCCGGCGCGTTCGATGAGGCCTTGAAAGGCAAGTCCGCACAACGCGACGCGCTGTACACGCATGCTGACGCGACTGGGACGCTTTGCGCGATTGGTCACCCAGGTGTATCGGGCGTCGCGCATCTCGCTACAATCACCGGATTCAGCATTATCCCGGAGCAGGTTATTGACCCTGTGGTCAACGCGGCCCTGAACGTCCTGCGCTCATGCGCTGCCCACCCCTCCGTGAAGAGCGTGGTGTTCACTTCGTCCTCTGTGGCTGCATCTTGGTTCACCCCCGAGACGGAATTCGACATTGGGGAGGACTCGTGGAACGACGCCAGCGTCGAAAACGCGCATAGCCTTCCTGACGACGAGCCTACTAAGCCTTGGCACATATATGCGGCGAGCAAGGTGCTTGCCGAGCGGGCAGCATGGAACTTCTACAAAGAGACTAATCCTGGCTTCGTGTTCAACACCGTCCTGCCGAGTTTCACCTTGGGACCTATGTTCGAACCGGAGGTATCAGTGTCGACCGCGTCGTGGTTAAAGAAGGCCTTCCTGGGAGACTGGTCGGCAATGATGCACGTCCCTCCTCGTGAGTACTCATTGATGGCAGCCGAAGACTCGCTTACCAATTTTTGCTATTAAGAATGGTACGTAGACGTGCGCGATGTTGCGCGCCTCCACCTTCGCGCTTTGAATGCGCCTGAGCTGGCTGCCGGAGGCGCGCGCATGATGGCCGCGGCTGGTCCATTCAACGTCAATGAAGTCCTCAGCAGCTTGCGGACAATCTATCCTCAAAAGACATTCCGCGAGGATTTTACCCCCATGGTGCGGGATCTGAGCAAAATTGACAACAAAAGAGGCACGGCGCTCTTGGGTGGCTGGCGAAGCCTGGAAGAAGCAGTGAAAGCGAACACTGAGCATTTGTAAAGGATAACTCTGTTGCTATAATTTTGTAGACTATTATTCTATTATTCTATTTGCACGCGAATATCCCTTGGTTTCAAGACCACAATGCAGTTTCCTCGGTGAGCACTGGGAACTTAATTGTCATATCAATTTCCAGGGCGAAGGATTAAGGATAAGCGCGGATACGTCCACATGTTCATCGACTGATAGTGGTTTGATGGAAAAGAAGGTTGTTCAGCAGATCCCGCTTCGAGATTTGACGCAGGAGCACTCGATCGCGGTCTCGGCCACCGGAACATCCGAAACATTGTGGGGAGTGGAAGCAATGTGGTGGGACATTTATATCGATATCGTTGGTCTGGACTCAAGCATATTCCGTGGTAACCATTGCTTTGGCAGAGGTTATGCACTTCTAAGCTGTTCATGTGTTGTCGGATGTGTGGACTGAAATATATATAGAGGCATAAGCGAGAAATAACAGATAAGATGGTAGTGTAGTCCGACACGAGGGTCCAATAAATACAACAAGTATAGACGAACAGGGGGTCTATGATAATATCTGCGAGCCATGTTTGGAATCAGAATTGGGCAGGCTGAATACAGGGAATGACGTACCGCCAGGAGAACAATAGCCACAACGATGACAAGAACGACCATTAAGCACGCAGCTCGTCGGCCCGCTTTGCGCTGGTATTCTGCGGCCGTGGTCAGCTCGTCTGCTGCACCACCCGTGTCCACCGCAACGGAGGATATGTTCACTTCGATGTTGTCTGTCGGGGGCTGTCAGTATTAAGCAAAGTAATGCGTATTGGCGAGCCGCACCCAACATTTCACCCTGCTGGTTGACAAGGGTGCCGAGATCCCGGAAGATCTCAGATAATTCGTGAATTCCACTCTCGATCTCGTGTATTTCAGCTTCGCGTTCCTGTATGAGGGATTCTTGGTGCGCCAGTTCCTGGGGTGATAATTGCTGCTGCATCATGAGCGCTTGGCGCTGCTCAGGAGAGCTTCCGGGCCGCGCATCTGGTCTGGATGCGGATTGAGTAGCTGCTAACCCACGCTCGACAATGTCACATACTGTGATTGGGAGTCGTCATCGACAGCTATCTTGACACCTTCTACAACGGTTCGCTGGCGTTCAACACTAGCTTTCTGAGCACGTTGGAAGGCGGTCAGAGATAATTGCAGGTCGTGAGAGGTCTTCTGCATAGCCGTCTTATATCGCGGCTGGATAGTGTTGGCCGGGTTAGCGAGGGTCACTCCGTGCAATAGTCCGGATCAACATACCTGAGTCGTCTGGATAGAAGAAAGCTTCTTCAAGTCATCCGTGCCTCTCTTGACCATTGCGCGAGTCGTCTCTGTCAAGTCATGACTGCGCCGGTATCGGTGAAACGCACGACGAGTGTTATTGGCTGCATAGAAAACTCACAGAGACTTCCGCAGACTCGCAGAGTCCTTCCCCGTCCCAAGTTGATCGACAAGCTTCAGGATTCCCTGCACATTCATGTTGATCTTCAGGACCTGGAGCGAGAGCGACGATTGGAGCGTCTGGAACGCTTGGTCCTCGGGTGTTTGCGCCCCGAGGTTCGACGAGCCCCGTGGGGCATAGCCGTGTCCAGCCTCGATGTCTTGGAAGCTCATGATGATCGCAGGAGAGCCGGAGCGGGCTGGGAGGTAAGAGGGGAAGTGGTGGTCCACAGACAACGTCGGCGACGCGTGCTACGGAGTTGCGCCAGTACCTCCGTTGCTTCCAAATCGGGACCACAACCCTCTGACTCAAACCACCACAGGCCAACGCGGCGCAGCTACTTGCTGTTTACGCGCCCATGTACCCTTGCTGCGACTGTGCTTTGAATATATTTTGGGCCGAGTTACCTCACTGCGGATGTTTCGTAACGGTCTCGGGAGGAGCGTGCCTCTTGAGATCTCGGATGAGCTCGAGGGCTACCCGGCAATCTCGGTCGCTCGTTACGGCTTCCCATTGATATCGTTCTCTGGACTTCGCTCACTTGTCATGGCATATCCATTCGCGAAACCGTACGGAAGACCAAAGCCGGCTTTGTATCGATGGAACCTACAGCTGCTTCTCAACCTTGTACTCGAGCGCAAAAAACGAACAACATCTGTAATCTTGGTCGAATTCGATGTACAAGAACGGTCCCAAGATGAGTGAAGTATCGCGATTTTCCCCACACATTGGCCCTACGCCTAGAGGCCCAATCAATCAAGCGCTGCTATTATCCATTGACAAGTTTGTTGGCTTACATCCCCTTGTGCCATTCCGATTTTCCGAGGCAATGGGTGCCGCTTTGCTGCAGTATACGAATGAGTAATTCTGAGCTCATTGGTGCCTGAATCGCGTCGATAAAGTTGCCTCCGGCTGAAATGAGTGTGTTCAGCGCGCTTGCATTACTTACGGGAATTTGGCCATATCTAGCACACCTCAGTGTCTCAAATTTGTTGCTTTGAACATAGCTATTCTTCCCCTTTGCTTCTCGGAACTAAATGCATATGACATTAGCGCATCTATATCTCGCGGAGTGCTACTGCCGGCTTTTCCCTTGATGGCGCACTTCGAACCAACTATGGCGAACAAAGGCGCAATGTTTCCTCGTGGTCCAATACCCAACTTGAATGTTCAAGCGCCATCGCAAGCCTTATCATGCCGCTGCCAAGCAGCCCCGGATAGCAAAATAGAGCAATATTTCACTGTCGGCTAGCTTTGCTAGTGGCGTTCCCACCTCCACAGGTACGCTTGCACCACTTGCCCAACTGTGGTGTCATCGACGTACCCCTGAAAATCACCCTCAAAAAACGATTACCTCTAGCCTAAACCCAACAAGTGGTGGTTCTTCTTCCCCAGTGGCAGCCATGATCAAGTTCTTATCCTTCGGACGATCTGCGACACCGCCATCGGGGTCCAATGACGATCCCGTCGAGAGCGATGACAAGTATCCCGCCTCTGGGCTGGAAGACATCAAGGAAATCAATGCGCATGCCTTGGACGATACTTCTACCTTGGAGAACGAGGGAGGGGCTGCTGTCGAGGTCATCACACCTCTCGGACGAAACCTTGGGTGGACAAGCGCTTTCTTCATCAACGTGAGCACCTTGTCTCGATCATGGTTGTCTTTCTCTAACCTGATTTAGGTAAACATGATCATTGGTGAGTTTTAAAATGTATATAGATAGGCGTTCCCAATGCTCAATATGCTTATAGGGACTGGTATGTGCTCCCTTCCACCGAACATACATCTTTTGACCGCTTGGCTATAACAGGTATATTCGCTACTCCTGCGACAATATTCAAGGCGTTGGGAAGCGTTGGTTTAACCTTCATTTGTGCGTGATTCACATCTTAGGTCCACCTGTATAAAGGCTTATCCTTGTTTACAGACTGGATTATCGGCATCGTTGTTACGCTGGTGCGCGTCGCTCCATTTTACTTGTATTCTGACGCTGAAACCTTGTACTACAAAGGCTGGAGTGGCGGTTTATATGGAGCTTACTTCATTATTTCCCAACAGAGCAGGTAAGAGTCATTTCAGCATACGTGTTATCATCTAATAGAAATTCCATTTACAGGTGCCGAGGTCTGTAATCGACAATTCCTTTGCCAACCCCGCGTGAGCTCATGCGACAACGTCTGTTGAATTTAGGTAGTCTATCTCGAGCAAGCCTTCAAAAAGCCCCGCTGTGAGTGATGTCAAAAGCCTGACAGCACAGGCGCTGACCCCTCTGTAGATCTACTGCCCGCATCTTTCGCAGCGTACATCATCTTGCTATCATATAACACGAGCAACCTGCTTGTATTTGCCGAGTACGTTCTCTACGCGCACGGAGTGGAAACACCAAGTCGCTGGCAGCTTCGAGGTATTGGTATCGGCCTGGTGAGTGGACCGGTTTGACGATGTGCGCGTCCTCGCTGAATGCAGAGCAACCGTCAGTACACCGTCCTCTCCATCTTGATCATACTCTCCACGAAATGGAGCGTCAGGCTTGGGAACGTTCTCGGCTCCCTCAAGTCTGTTCTCTTAGTCTTGTAGGTTTCTCATTGTGCACAAAAAGCCTCTAATCTAAATCATCATCATTTTAGCATTATCATCACCGGTTTCGTTGTCCTCGGTGGGCACACTCGAGTCGCAGACCCTCATGCTGCATTCCGGAATCCCATGCAAAACACTACCAAGGGTGGAAATGGATTGGCCACCGCCATTGTCTCTATCATCTTCTCGTTTGGTGGCTCGTGCGTTCTCCTTTGACCTAGATTTCTGTTGTGTTCACAGATAATTTTCTTACAGCACCAATTCGTTCAATTTGGCACCAGAGATCAAAGACCCCATCAAAACACTCAAAACCTCCGCACCTGCTGCGACGATATTCACAGGCATACTATACATCCTCTGCAATGGTATGAGCGACCTTGAAGAAAGGTCAATGCCCATCAACTGACTCTGGACCTTGCGTAGTTGCCTACTTTGCTGCGGTTCCATTGGACACTTTCCGTACCTCCGGCCAGTTAATCGCCGCTGTCTTCTTCGAAAGTGTGTACGGAGAGTTCGCGGGCCGAAGGGTCCTTCCGGTTTTCGTGGCTCTTTCATCAGTAAGCTGCAATTTATTCCCCCCTCACATGTGTCTTACTTGAGAAGCTTGGAAACATCCTTTCAGTAATGATCGGCGAGACTCGAATCATCAGGTTTGTTTGCTCCATCCACATCTACATTCGACAAGAGGCTTAGTATGTCATGTGCAGGGAAATTGCCAGGCAAGGTGTCCTGCCGTACCCCAAGTTCTTCAGCTCCACAAAACCTTTTGGAACACCCGCAGCCCCTCTCATTATTACCTATGTTACCACGCGTAAGTGTGAATGCTTATCATCGCAATTTACAACAATTAAAGATGTCACAGTTGTTGTGACATTGGCTCCGCCACCCGGGGATGCTTTCAACTTCTTGGTCGACTTGAGCTCGTATCCCAAAGCAGTATTTGCTCTCGTGAGTCAAGATACTTCTAGGTATTTTGTTACTTAGAGGGCTCATTTTGACGTCCGCAGGCTACTGTTGCCGCTGTGTATATCCTTCGATATAGGTACAAGGTCGAAGGGCGTCCGAAGGCGCCCTATAGGGCATGGCATCTGGCTCTTGTCATCGCGGTCTTGCAGAATGTATTCGTGCTTGCAATGCCTTGGTATGTTTTGCACATCGACCCCTTGCGACTTACAGGCAATCCTGCTGACCATCACTAGGTGGCCGCCTAAGGGGGGGCGTGACGGCGGTGATGTCTCCTTCTGGTATGCAACATACTGCGTTGTCGGAATGTTTGTACTCCATCTGCCATCGTCACCCGATGCAAAGCTGACCGTGTATTGCAGCGGTATTCTGGTGCTCTGTGTGATCTATTGGTATATCTGGACCCATCTTCTCCCCAAGCTGCGCGGATACCATCTCGAAGAGCGCACTTTTGTGCTGGATGACGGGGCGGTGACGAAGACACTTGTGAAGATATGGCACGACAAAGAAAGCCCGCTGGACGATAATAATGAGAACAAGAGTTCTTCGAGGGAAGAGGAGACGGATTCGCAGGTTAAAGACGATACCCAGGATTATGCAGAAAAATAGGGCCTCTGCAGCTCTTCGTCTGTCATCGTTATGCATCCTCTCTCTCCACCGGTGTACTTGTAACAATTTGGCATTGCAATATCCTGAGATCGATAGAATGCTAACTTCACAAATTAGTCCTGTAAGCGCGCCGGTATCGTGGACCGGAAAGATCGTAGTCGGTATATAAGCCTACATCAGGAAAAGGGACAGTCCCTGCTTTGCTCTGTTATAGATTCCGAAGGGAATAGCTAAATTTTACGGGATGCTAAAACATTGGAAACCCATGATAAGGCTTATCTAAATCTTATACGGGGTGTGCAATCGTTGCAATACTTATCTCTAGTTACGCCGGTGCAAAAGATTTCGATCCAGCATGTAAGTGGGATAAAATTATGACAGCATATTTTCATAGTGAAGGAAAAATTAGTAGGGATCATAATTTGGTAGTGCGATCTAATTAAGTGGTAACGTAGCATTTCGAATGACCAATCCCAGTAACAGTGATAGTCCAGCAGAGAGGCAGGCCGTAAATGATGATTTCAAGTTGAACTAGAGACCAGTAGACCAGTAGCCGTCTGCATAGAAGTGGCGGGCAAGTACTATGATAAATGAACTCGCTTGACTTCACTGTGTACATGCGATTAAGCGCCTGTAGCAGCGCCGCTATAGGCTCGTAATCGTCTGTACACACCTATAGCCAGGACGAGACAAGTGCAAGATGCGGCGCCCGAAGGCGGAGACAATGATACCGTGGACCGATCCGTGGTGTTAACATTGTCTCCGCCTTCGAGTGCGAGTTCAAAATGAGTCGCCGACACAGGGTAGCAGGGGAGATACGGAGTTGAAGCTACCGATCCCCCAACGTTCAAGTGCTTAAGACCCGGGTATTTGACTTGAGAAAATCAACAGCCGGAGGTATTTGGTCCCGATCAATCGTGGCGCCACTACTGCTATTTAGCGATACTAAACAACACCCCCTATACTAAACAACACCCCCTATACTAATCAGCATCCTCCTGTACTAAATAACACCCCCGTGAGTCATAAACAGCACTTAGTACCTGTATGCTGTGCGGAAGAACACTCTTCTCCTCATTAAATCACACGACACCATCTCAACTTGAAGGCCGCATCTTCTTTCTTTCCCCCACATCATCACCTGGGCCGATGCTGATACGATGGTGAGTGTCGTTTGAATCTGCTATCAGGACATCAACTGCTTCTCAAGTCGAGTGCGACGGTAGCGAGGTGAGTCGGGTGCTGCACGCTGCACGCTGCTTAGACCGCTGACGAACCCTGCGCAACCGCCTGCACCGTCCCTTCCCCGCGCTCCAAGTTCCCAAAGCCCCCGAACTCGTCCTCGTTCTCGCGCGCGACTGCGTGGACACGGCGCTCCCCTCGGCGCATCCCCGCGTTCGCTATCGCTCCCAACGGCACACAGTTCGCGTGCGGTTGCACCTCGACGTGTCCGTCCAAATAGACTTCATCGCCCCAATATTGCAAGTGACACACAAGAGGCTCCTCAGCACGGTCACCGGCTTATCCTCGCGCGTGCTGCTCTCCGCGAGCGCGGACTTCACGCTCGTCGTCCTCCCCGCCGGCCCCGACTCATCTGCTGACGCGCCCGCGCTGGTGTGCGTGCTGTGAAGGGCCAAGCACGCGCGATCACCGCAACGGCCGTGCGACAGACTGAGTTTGATTCAGGTGCGACAAGCTAAACCTAACTACATACCCGGGCCTTCCATGACACGATTGTCTGTCCCGCAGTGAGCTCTCGAGAGCGTGCAGTAGAGAGCCTGTTATGTACTGTTTCCATAGCTTGCCAATGCCACTCTAATTTTCTGAACTGCACGGATCTTTCCAATACAAATCTCAAATGGATATCTGCGATGGTATTCACAACTGATAGCAATTTGCTCCACATTCGCAATGGCTGCAACGGTTATAATGCTATGTAATAAATGGACCCTTGCATGGCAATTGGATATTGGGCATAAAACCAGGCTTTTCGCACCTTGGCAACTTGCGGCAATCTGATCTGTAATCGCTATGCTCGCAAGTCATCTCTGCACATTGTAAGAAATAGACCCTTATATTCGAAGATATTACGTTGCACCCGCAATGCCGAATATTGCGCCTATTCTTCTGATTATGAGCCTTATAAGGCCATTACATACCTATACCATATGCTGTCCTTTTTCCTGATGTAGATAATATAAAGGTCGATGAAACTCAATGATCGTTACTGAGCTGCTTCAAATGTACTGGTAGCTAATTTGAAGTGCATTGTAGTCATATCGTGTACATCATCAAGTTGTGGCGTGTACGGACAGCCGGGACCCGACAGGACCCGACTCCAGGCCGACATCAACACAAAGTTGATCACTTTCGTGGCTGAGTACTGAGACTCGGAGTGACCGGGCATGACAAGCGAGAGAAATCCGTGAAGCTTCCCGGTCATGAAGGCAACGAAGGTAGCATCACCATCACTTGACATCGGCCTCGGGCCCCGGCACGCATACAGTCATACATAAAGCAGGCTCACATTGTGCGTCATTCTCCAGTCCTTGTACACCCACCAGCTTATGTCCTCAGAAACTTCATTCCAGATTGACATCTCCTCAGAGCGCATCGCGCAGCTCAAACAAAAGCTCGCGCTTACCATCTTTCCCGATGAACTGGAGGATGTTGGGCGAGCTTACGGCGCCCCTCTCGGAGACATCAAGCGGCTTGTCGCCCACTGGGCGGACGGCTTTGACTGGAAGGCTCAAGAAGCAGCTATTAATTCAGAACTGCCTCAGTTCACACGGGACATTGAGGTGGACAGATTCGGACAGCTAAACATCCATTATGTGCATAAGAAGAGCACAGTGGTTGACGCAATTCCACTTTTGTTTGTGCACGGATGTGAGTGACTGTTGGTGTATGTTCCTAGGAGATGCATTCTAAACACAAGCAGGGCCAGGAAGCTTCTTGGAAGTTCGCAAGCTGCTGCCTCTTTTGACAGACTCATCTCCCGCTCATCCAAGTTTCCATGTCGTCGCGCTGAGTCTGCCGGGCTATGGATTTTCCGAAGCACCGACTAAGAAAGGCTTTGGTCAAGCCCAATATGCAGAGGTACATCGCGTCACTATGTCTTGCCTAGTGCCACTTCTCACGTTGCTAACTAGGTAGGAAACAAACTCATGCTTGCCCTGGGGTACAACGAATATGTGACTCAAGGCGGTGATTGGGGGCACATCGTAAGAACCAATCACCACTCACGTCTTGACTCACTCTCAAGTTTTCGCTAGGTAACACGCAAGATTGCCATCGAATATGGAGGGAAGCACTCCAAAGCGTGGCACACCAATTTCCCCATGTGCGTTCGTCGCGCATGTTTCCTCCCCAATCCTTTCTGAATCGGCCTTTTGCAGCGCCACGCCACCACACCCTCTTTGGAACCCCCTCAGCTTCGTCGGCCTCTTCCTCCCCGGCTCCTGGAGCGCCTCTGAGAAAGCCGGCGTCGCGCGCTCCCAAAGCTGGATGACAGACGGGCGCGGGTACTTTCTCGAGCAGAGCACGCGCCCACAGACCATTGGCTATTCCCTCGCCGACAGCCCCGTCGGTCTGCTTGCATGGATCTACGAGAAGCTGCGCGAGTGGACGGATGATTATCCATTCACAGACGACGAAGTGCTCACATGGATCAGCGTCTACTGGTTCTCGCGCGCGGGCCCCGCCGCGTCGGTGCGCATCTACTATGAGGTAGAACATGAAGGCGGGTTCCAAAGCGCTGGTCCTAACCCTAAAATTCCCATGGGAGTGGCATATTTCCCCAAGGAGCTCGTCAACTTGCCTAGATCGCAAGTGCTTCCTTAAATGACAAAGGAATTAATACTGACCAATGTGCTATTGCTCCAGGTGGATGTACCGTCAGGGCAACTTGGTGTTCGCCAACGAGCATAGCAAGGGCGGTCACTTTGCTGCATTTGAGCAGCCGGCTTTGTTGGCGGGTGACTTGAGGAAGATGTTTGGGCGTGGTGGCCCGGCATTCGGCGTCGTACCAGGGAAGACGGGCTATGCAGGAAAGACGAAGCTCTAATTAGCAACTGCGGAGACGCTATGGAAACGTATTGCCTTGTAAAGGACGCTCTTGTGGCCCGGCATGTATGCCTATCGACAGTAACACGACGTTATGATTTCTGAACACCTTGGATGGACACCAACACGCTACGGGATGGGACTAAATGCCACCAGCCCGGGACCGCAACCACAGAGGAGTGTAGGAGGAATATCTTATGCGCATGTACACTTGCATGAAAGGCCAGATGCGCGTTTGCTGTACCGGCACCCTAGCGCCGGGGACAGGTGCGCGGCCCACTGGTGCAACCTCACAAAAATCGGACCGACCTCGCACTCGGCATCACAATACCGCCCAGCAGCACGATAGCCACGTGAAGGCGGATGTGGTGCTATAAATGCGCCCTATTCTTGATTCCGTGCGAGGAGATTGAGACTGGAACTAGTTTGCAAGGTCAACTACTTGGTACTGGCCTGTCGCGCGCCAAATCAAGGGGACAGGGGGCTCTGTTGTTTATGGCAGCCTCACGTGATCCCGCTCTGCTATCATCAATGGTTTGGATTCAGGAATGTTGCTCTCACCTACATACCTCTCGGCAAGCCAGCCGTTGTAGTATTTGTTTCTATGCGCACAAAAGACCTGGACTAGTCAAACGAATATAAAAATGCCGCTCACTCACCAAGCTTGATTCGGCAGACCCCTAACATCTTCCTGTTCGTTTTTTTCTGTGCCAAACTTGTGTCAAACACTGATGTCAGTGTCAATTAGCACCTGCCTTCTGCTCTCAATTTAGTCACTCGAATCCGGGATAGTGCTACTGTTCCCCTCGCAAAGGGTTTCCATTTCGTAGCAAAGAACTTGCAATTATGAACGTGTCGCGAATCCTTAATTCAACAACGGCTAGCATGGGACATGTATGACAGCAGCATTACACAATCCTGGATTTGCATCTGCGGCCAGGCCTCACGGGGATACATCCAGTGGAACGGCGTCTCGAGGTGTCTCTCGACATTCGGCCTACACTGCAGGCTCAGGCTACAGCAAAAGCACAAGTGGCTCTAATCGATTAAGGTAATATCTGTGGCACGCACTGCTACACCAGGCTACACCTCTCTTTGCCCATGCTTTTTTCACCCGACGCCGCCGAGACCACGTACACATGACACGTAAAAGGGATCTCCACCTTGGCAGTAAGAATGGTAAATTGGCAATGATGATGGCCTTCTCCGAGGTCGCCGACTTTAGGACGGGGATCGACCCGGGAGCCAATCGCAGCCCAAGGAATGTGCTGATCAGCCGTTGAAATTACCCTGAGGCCCAATATAAATACTCAGGCCCTGGCAGGTTATTGTAGCAGAGTTCCCTGGTCCTCTTCTCCCTTCACTTCATTCTTTCAGTCTCCTCTCCGGCTCATCCTCGTTCTTTCAACCCGCCTCCCACCCACCTCACGCTGAATAATAATGTTGTTCGGAACTCTCACTGTGCTCGTGGCTGCCGCGACGTCTACCTACGCCCAGCGCCCCACCAACACTTCAATCTGGTAAGCTCACGATCTCACCCGAACGCGAATTTGTGCTGACACACCGGGACAGCGACTTCTACACGACGGCGCTGCTCAAGACCAATAATGCCACGAACCAGTACACGCTGCTCACGCTCCTCGTGAACACCGCCGTCATTGGCAACTACACCCAGCCGAACATGAACGCCGTCCCCGGAATCCTGTCGCCCAATGGAACCTTCAACGGCACCAAGGTCAACCTCGTGCCATACTTCAGCGGCGCACTCGAGAGCACCAACGTCAACGGCACTGCGTCGGCCGTCAACTTTCTCGACGACGGAGGAGCCGCCCCGCTGATGAAGAACATGCCCGCCGCTGGCACAAGCTCTAACCAATAGTATGTGACGGTGCTCATTAACAGTCGTGATGATTACTGACATGGTAAATTTCTACAGCAAGCTCTTAACGCACTTGTACAGTTATTTCGGTGCCGCCCTGGGCTGCTCGGAATACAGCCAAATGGGCTTCCCTGCCTACGCCGGCCAGCCATCCATGTACTCCGTGCACAAGTAAGTGCAGCCCCCACTGTCGTCTCATCAATAACTGACGTGCATATAGGTACATGGGCCTCGACGCGAACGAAGTCGGCTACTTCATCACCCAGGTAGGCCTCGCCGCGCAGTCCTTCGGGGTCGCTGCCGCGGACATTAGCGCCGTCGGCACGCTCCTCGAAGGCGTCTTTGACGTCAAGTGCGGTGCCGCGATGACCGTCATCCCCACGCAGGGCCCGCAATTGCAGAGCATCTGCACCGCCGACAACTGCGCGACGGCGAAGAACGCGTCGTGCGCCGCGTATGGCACTGTCCCTGGTGCGCCTGCCAACGCCACAGGCACCGCAGCAAGCTCGAGCCCGAGCAGCACCACCGCCACGGGGAGCAGCAGCGGTGCGAGTGTTATGGGTGTCAGCGGACTCTTGGTTGGTGTGGCCGCGGCCATAGCAGTCGCCCTTTAAAGCGAGTTGTTTTTTCGGGCGGGTAGACATCACTATACTGTCGTTTTAATTATACCTGCATGCCATCATGCCTTTGATCCATTGTTCCTGTTCAAGAGCACCAGATTTTCTCTCTTTCTCTCTTTCTCTCTTCTTCGGCTGGGTGGATTTTGTTTGTTTGTACAATCTGAAAGATACATCGGAAGCATCGCATGCCTGGGATGGCTAAAAGTCATACTACAAGTGAAGTATCACCAAATTAGGCTTGCTGGCGAGACCAGTGCCTGACGACTTCCCGGGCAGTCTCAATGTGAGCATGTCTCCAGTTTAACTACAATGCCAAACACTGAAATGATGCCAGGCCTCTCTCCTCACACATTTTTTATAAGCACTGCTACTTAGTATTTAACACTTAATCTCGAACCTTTATACACATGTGTTTTCTTCCTGGCAGAACTGCTGCGGTCACCGTCAGGGGTCCGTGAAAATGGCTCTGCTAATTGAATGACGTAGTAGCGATATTCGGGCTCTCAGGGGCTAACGCCCAGAGTATAGAACGGTGACGTTTTGCGCTGGTGCCTCTTTACCGCTTTCTCTATCGATCCACCATGTCTACTTCCAATGTCAACGTGGGTCTGTCCCATTAGACAACCATACACTTTTGCTGATTATATACAGGTTTCGGGCATCGCCCCCACCACTACCGAAGCCCACTTGCATGATTTCTTCACGTGCGTATACTATCTCGATAGCCTCGCAGCATGCCACTAATGCCCTCGCGTCGACAGCTTCTGCGGAAAGTGAGGATCAATTCTGTAGATCGTCATCATCCGACTGATCGCATTGGTTACAGGATCGTCGAGATCGACCACACCCCCGAGACCAAATCCGCGGTCGTGAAATTCGAGAAGCCATCCGCAGCAAAGACCGCTCTTATGGTGAGCATTAGCTTTTTCGCTTACCTTTACTAGAGACTGATGGAGAGGCGCGTAGCTGAATGGCGGAACTCTTGACGGCACAGAGCTGTCCGTGACTTCCGAAGTCGACCACCAAGACTCCACGGAGGACAAGGAGCCTGGGGCACCCATCGATCAGACTGATAAGCCCAGGAGTGCCAGTCAGTAAAATCCCAACCCCCTTCGGAATTGCCCGCACTGACTCATTTTCCACACAGTCGCCGCGGAATACGTCGCAACCGGCTACAAGCTCTCCGACCAAGTCCTCCAACGTGCGATCGACCTCGACAACAAGCAGGGCATCTCGAAGAAGTTCCTCGCGTACTTCAACACGCTCGACAAGACCATCGGCGAGCGCGCGCTCGGGAAGGACCAGACGATCTCCGGCAAGGTGCAGGAGACCTTCAACAGTGCGACCGCACAGGCCAGGGACATTGACCAGAAGAAGGGCTACACCGCCATCGCGCACGACGTGAGCGTCTCTTCTCCCCCTCTCCGTATCCGCATGCTAATGTGAGCGTTTGCCAAGAAGTACTACTCCAAGGCCGTAGCGTCTCCCTGGGGAGCGCAGGTGTTCAACTTTTACACCAACACGTCGAAGCAAATCCTGGATATTCACGCCGAGGCGCGCCGCATCGCCGACGAGCACAAAGCGCGCACGGGTGCTGCACCCACCACCGCGACCCCCGCGAGCTCTACCCCGGCTGCACCCACTGTGTAAAGTTGAAGATGCCCGAATGTATGATACCAGCGAATGGACAGTGTACTTGACTTATCGCCCTATTTCATGTCTGCTGTATGTAGGAGTATGTTGCAATAAATCGAGTTAGATTCTTTCAAGTGATACAGCGACACAGCTGAAGGCCTTGTTTGCGATGTCTTCAGTGATACCCGCCCGGCTTCCAACAAGGTCAAACGCGGATGTACTGATTGGCTGGAGACGTAAGTCTGATAATCAACTTCACTATTACCCAAATATTGAGGTTGAGGTTGATCTACTGAGCTAGAGAGTACTCCACGACGAAAGCAATTCCCTGTTAGGGTGAAGTTAGCAGTCACCAGAGAACACAGGGAACGCCATATCACCCACCAGCTTGACAAATTGTAGCATGTGCTCGAAGCTATACTGTCCCCCGTTATCTAAATCATCTCCGGCAGTGTGGATGGTCGCATGAGGGCCGTCTGATAGATAGTCAGCGAAGGCGAAGAGACTAATGCAACAAGGAATGATTACCCTCGAACAAGCTCTCCGTGACAAACATAGCGGGGTATCCTGCCTTCGTCCAGGACATATGGTCGGACCCGCAGCGCGACCCGCAGTTGGTCGTCTTCCACGGCAGCGGCAGGTATTCCTCAACGAGCTGCGTCCCAAACGCCGTGAGGTTCTGGTCCGTATTCGTGTCGAAGAACGCAACGATGGGCGTCGTTCCGTTCTTGACGAACGCGGTCATGTCCATGTGCAGCACGCCCTTGACGTTTGCGTGCGCCTTCTCGTACGCCGCCGCGACGCCCTGCGAGCCGAAGAGCCCGCCCTCCTCGCCCGCGTACCACTGGAACTCGAGCGCGATGTGCGGGGGCGGGACGAAGGACTGGGCGACCAGGGAGCGGAGGACCTGCATGATGGTCACGGAGCCGGAGCCGTCGTCGTCCGCGCCGGGGGCGCGGTAGAAGGGGAGCTTGTAGTTGAGCGAGTCCTGATGCGCGGAGAGGATGATGATTTCTTTGTCCTCGGACCTGACGCTCTCGTCCGTGGATTCCAGGCGCGCGATAACGGAGTTCTGGGGGAAATCGTGATGGAACTTCCGGATGGAGGTCTTGACCCCGTCGCTGGAAGTTTTCAAAAGCTGGAGAATGGAATGAGGTTTTGTCCGCTTTGTGAGGCAGCGAAGAGACATACGGCGTCAACATGGTCGTAGATCCAGTTACTGCTCAACAGACCCCACTGACTACGGTAGTTCCTGGTCCAGAAGGAGCTGAGCTTCGTGATGTCATCCTTCAGGTAGGTAGTGTCGAGGTCCGGGAACATAGAGCGCACAGCAAGCTTCCTCTCCTCATCGACCTGGAGGGGTTTGATGGCTTTTGTGATCAGGCGCTGTGCGTTTATTTCTCCCAAATCCTGGTGGTCTGTGACATCCATGAAACTAAACCCGTCCTTCTTCAGGCGGAGTTTATCCCCCTCGGAGACTCTTCATAGCCTTCGTTAGCACATAATACTCAGCACACAAGAGGCTACGCACATGCGCAGTCCATCCTGCCCAAATATACTGATGATACGCAGTTCGTCGAGGCCGTCGCCATGGCCCGTCATACGCATAACGTCCACGACATCTTCCTGCTCCAACAGCTTGAGCATCAGCTCTTCACGCTGCTCTGCGGTGAAAGAGTTCGCAACGAGAGTGGAGAGCGTCTCAGTTGCTGGACCGCCTGCCGATTCGAGCATGCTCAAAAATGACTGGGGACTGTCGACCGAGGTCACCGCCGGGCCAAGATATGTCTGCTGCGCGACAGCTCGCGAGCTCGCGAGAGCGAAGGTGACCAACGGTACTAGGTTCGCGAGCATAATGTAGATGGGAAGTTGCAAGACTCGAAATTGACTCAACTGCGGGAACGACGACACACATGGCGCGCGCAGTGCACACGATGGAACTACGGGCGCCAATCACTCCTGGTTTGTTACTGCGGCACGTCCGGGCCGTAACTTGAACATTTGGGTCCTCCGACTGCTGCGTGCATTACGCAATTCATCTAGAGTTGCATTTTGTTCAAAATGCATATCATGATAGATTTATTGACGTGGTCAAGACACAACGGATATCCTCTTCAAAATTCTGCAATATAACGATGAACGATATCTTCCTTTCCTAGGCAGGTTAAAAATATAAGAATCAAATCAGGCGTATCCAGCTTTGCCAGGAACCACTCCAAAAGCCGGGCCACCACGCCCAAACATCTTCCTCAAATCACCCGCCAAAGATACTGGCTGCTCAAACGCGGCAAAGTGGCCGCCCTTGGTATGCTCGTTGGCAAACACTAGGTTGCCCTTTCGGTACATCCATCTACAAGTTCACGCAGAAATCATTAGAATTAGTGCGAGTAGCTAGGAGCGTGGTGCTTACGATCTAGGGAGGTTGACCAGTTCCTTAGGGAAATATGCTACTCCCATGGGAATTGTAGGAACCGCAGCATCTGCGAGGGCATTCTCATGCTCAAATTCGTAGTAAGTCCTGCACGGCGCCGCAGGTCCCGCGCGGGAGAACCAGTAGATGGAGACCCATGTGAGAACTTCGTCGTCCGTGAACGGATAGTCATCCGTCCATTCAACGAGCTTCTCGTAGATCCATGCGAGGAGGCCCACAGGGCTGTCCGCGAGGGAGTAGCCAATGGTTTGCGGGCGCGTACTGTGTTCCATAAAGTATCCTTGTCCGTCCTTCATCCATTTCTCGGTGCGCGCGACACCGGCCTTCTCGGCTGCGGTCCAAGCGCCGGGCAATAACATTCCTAGGAAGCTGAGAGGGTTCCATACAGGGTGGGGAGGCTGGCAACTGTGAGATAAATTAGCAAGATAAATAGCTAGACGCATCTGGGAACGTACAGGGGCATGTTAGTGTGCCAGGCTTTGGAGTGCTTTCCACCGTAATCAATAGCAATCTTGCGAGTTACCTGCAATTGTTATTTCTTGTCAGCGGGTGGTATTCGCAGTGCCGACATACTTGTGCTCACAACGTGTCCCCAGTCGCCACCTTGAGTAACATACTCGTCATACCCTAATGCAAGCATGACTTTATTTCCGACCTGACATGCGTGAGAGTTAGAAACTGAGCCGGAGGCTTTATCATAGAAATACAAAATACCTCTGCGTACTGGGCGTGACCAAAGCCTTTCTTCCGAGGCGCTTCAGAGAATCCATAGTTTGGCAAACTGATAGCAACAACATGGAAGCTGGGGTGGTCCGGGGATGCATCTGTAAGGAGAGGAAGGAGCTTGCGAGCTTCCAGAAAACTCCCAGGCCCTGTTTTATTCAGTAAATGCCTAAGCTAATGGCGGCGCAGGGTCACTCACAGCCATGCACAAAAAGCAGTGGAATCGCGTTCACGACCGTGCTCTTCTGATGCACATAATGGATGTTCAACTTGCCAAAGCCGTCAACTTCGACGTCCCTCGTAAATTGCGGCATATCAGAGTTAATTTTCTCTTCTTGTGCTTTCCAGTCGAAGCCGTCAGTCCAGTGTGCGACGAGACGTTTGATGTCGCCTAGAGGAACACCGTAGTCCCAGCCAGCTTCATCAAGCTCATCTGGGAAGACGGTGAGCGAAAGCTTTGCTTTAAGCTGGGCTATTTTCTCGGAAGAAATGTTAATCTTGAAGGGAGTCTGGTCGGTAGACATGGTGGTGCAAAGGGAAGCAAGAGAAAGCCGGTTATAAGTTGGGCATGTTGCAGTGGCCGCAGTGATTACTTGAGGTACAGCTCCCGGGCGCTAATCACCCATCACTGTATCAGGGAAGCCGCTGAGCTTCAATTGCAATTTGCAACCACTACTGGCAGGTTTGAGGCAGGTTACTTCCATCGCGTGCACTGTCTCAGTCAGACTCCTACTTACGCGCGCACGACACATGCATCCAGATTCCAATTTTTCAAACCTATACTTACTTGGATTCCACTTACCTCGCATTCCTAAAGCTAAAGCTTGAAGCACGTGTGCGGCGTAAACAAAATTTATCATTTTACTCCGTAAAGCTCAGACTCGGAGCTGGATCTAACGAACCAAAGTTTCGCAGCTTCTTCCACTTTTCGAATTAAGCATATACAAAGCGTCAAACGCTGCAAAACGACAACATGGATTGACCACTCTATGGCATCAGTGCATCCCCTCGCACTCCAGTAGACTCAAACTCAAACTGATGGGTGCCCATCCACAACTCACAGCCTCTCGCATCATCCACACAGACACACCCAGATCCGTCAATACTTTGAATACTACTGGGAAAGGAAACGGCCCTACAAGCCCTACCCCGTAAAAGAGGTAGCAGCGGAAGATGCCATGTAATCGAACATTCCGGAGAATTTTCCGCTACCAGCATTGCGCTGCTCCACTATTCGCATCTTTCCTTCCAGAAAAAGAAACGCGACCAAAACTTCCAGCACATGGGCAAGCAGAATCTCGCGCTCTGAGAGTATCGTAAGTGCGATGTAGCGACCTGCAGTGTAGGTCACGACTGGGTGCTCAGGATCACTTGAGTTGTATAACTATTGGGGAAGGTTGAGTCGAGAGCCGATTGTAGCTGTGATAGAGAAGACAGACTGCGAACCGACACTTGGGATTCGATTTCCAGTAGTAAGAGGAACCGGCTAGGTTCATGAACCGCACGGGGCTGCCTAAATTAGCCCAGTGAATGATTAAGTGTAAAGTAAACAAAAAGCTTACCAGTCATCTGGCAAAGTCCCCTTCTTCAGCCACTTGTTGCACGAGACCTTCTCTTTGGTCCCATCGGCTTCATAGAAAGTCACTTTGTCTGGTAGCACGTCATTCACTTGTACAGTCGCTACCACTTGCTCGCCTGTGCGGATGTAGGATGCCTGGCCAGCCGTGGGGTTTGGAATTGTGGAAACGGTATACAGGGTCGTAGAAGGGTTCGTGGAAAGAGATATTCGAGCATTTCGTACGCTGAACGAGTCGAACGTGAGGATGACTGGATCGACAAGGGTCACTTGAGATTCCATGATGGACCAGCTAGATCATTAGAGCTAAGAGGCTGCCTATAAAGGTGGTCACACTGTCAGTCTATCATCCATAGTGGCATATGGATTAGCTGCGGGCGCTCGCAAGTGATCGGGCGCTCGCAAGTGATCAGGCGTCGGAGCCAGATAGTAGAGTGTTTTTGCAGTGATAAATATCAGCTCAGAAAGGAAATTTTCCTTACGTTCTTGCAAGCTGATTGGCTTAGAGCTCTAATAAATATCACTGCAAAAACACTCTAGTACATCGCCTCAATGTACAGAATGATACGCAGTCGCCACAAGCCTCCACCGTGACCTAAAGCATCGAGCTCATGATCAAGATTTTCTCACACCCCTTTGATGAGCCCGCCTCGGCAGTTCCGCAGCACCTCAGCCGCTGATTGAAAGTTGCTCAATGCCTGGTAGAGGCGTTATGAATTACTAAGAATAGGTACGAAGATGTTAGGTGGTGGTGGAACTTATTTATCCTGGGGAGGTCCCGTTTAGGATCCGGATGCGACCAGATCCCGTACACTACCTGTGAGCCCCTGCATAATCCCATATTCCGCGCTTCGCAAATTAAGCTACTCTTTCATTTCGTAGCACAACTGTATTATTTATAGACTTAAATCATCATTCGTGACACGATCTTCACGATAAGATGCAATTGCGCCGCACCTAATACATGTGCATCGCGAACCGATCATCGACATCATGCAAATATTAATAATTATATATCCTGACTATGATTCGAAACCTGCATACACAGCTGCTGACTGAGATTTTAAAACAATTAAATGAAGTTGGTTTGGTAACGACTCTGACGAGATATTTGATGAACTTGCTCAAGGCTTGCTGCCAAGTTGTGGGCACCGGCAAGGCACCGGCCCCCGGGCGCCGCTTGGCAAGCAGTCAGTTAGGCGCCAGCGGCGTATCATCTTCCAGTCTTCATATAGTATGATTCTCAAGCTTTTCACTCTGGTACCCACCAACTCAAGTGCGGGAACGAAGTTGTTCACTCGACTGCAACCCACATTCTGGTCGCATGATGCCTGATGTGCAACTAGCCACGATCACCGACTCGCAGACGCCTGTGAGGACGCTCGCGGCTGCTTCTGCAGATGACGAGGTTCGTAAAACGCGTTATAGCCTTACATTCTGGCTGGTTCTCTGTGCCAACCTTTCTTGTGACTTCTTGTCTGCATTTGACCTGGTGAGTCATACATACCAGGCACTCACTTTTGGTAGCTAACAACGCGCCAGTCCGTGCTCTCCACTGCACTTCCGACTATCGTAGCAGATTTGCACGGGACAGACTTCATTTGGGCAGCCACCGCTTATACTCTCGCAGGCACCGCGGCCACACCTTTGGTTGGAGGGCTAGCGACCGTGTTCGGGCGCAAGCCGATCTTGCTGCTGTCACTCCTATTCTTCGGCATCGGCGCAGCCGTTTGCGGTTCGGCGCACAGCATGAACCAGCTGATTCTCGGACGCGGTAAGAGCGTTTTCTTACAAAAACACTTGAATATGATGGCTGATTTCACGATCCAGTGATCCAAGGCTTTGGCGGTGGTCTGTGCGAGTCCTCAGTAGAGGTGGTGTACAATGATCTTATTCCCGTCACTGAGCGTGGACGTTTCACTGGGCTGATGGCATCGTGAGTTCATCTGTTTTAAAGTGCACATAGATGACTGAAATCAATCTCAGAGTTTGGGCTTTGGCCTTGTGAGTATGATAGTGGGCATCTGTTAATCTTTTTCTGACACAGATTGCAGCTCCGTAGGGCCGATCATTGGCGGTGCTATCGCGGAAGCCGGGGCGTGGAGATGGATATTTTTCCTCAATCTCCCCATCTGTGTCATCTCAGCCACCACCGTATTCTTCTTCCTCAATGTCAAGACCCCCACCGAGCCATTCCGTCACGGGATCAAGCGAATGGACTGGCCGTGCGTGGTACTCTGTGATATTTAGGCCCCTTCTGATAGCTTAGATTTTAGCGGTATCGTCCTGGTTGTGGGCAGTTGTGCGTGCTTCATCCTGGCCTTCACATGGGCGGGTGTACCCTGGATCTGGTCGTCGCCGCAGGTTGTGGTACCTCTGGCGCTGGGATTTGTTGGCATGCTTTCGTTCGGGCTCGTAGAGCGATTCTACAGCAAAGAACCGACGGTAGAGACCCCAAACGCCTGCCTTGAAAGTTGTGACTGATTTTTCTTTCCCAAAGGTCCCCTGGAAAGCTGTCGGCAACCGCACGAGCATCAGTGGATACATCGGCACATTCCTCCACGGCATCTGCTCAATCTGCACAATTTGTAAGATCACCGGTCCGAGCTTCGAATTCCCACTGACGGGCGCTCAGATTACCTCCCGGTTTACTTCCAAGCCGCTAAAGGCTCCAACACTCTACAGTCTAGTATCAACATGCTTTCTTTCGCCGTCATCATTTCTCCTGTCGCCGTCGCTGCCGGCGCATCTGTCGAGATCTTCAATTGCTATCGTCCACAGAACTACATTGGATGGGTGTTGCTCGTGCTCGCATTCGGGCTGTTCACGCTCTTCGATTCCGATAGCAGCAAAGGCCTATATATCGGTGTGCAGTTGCTCATGGGTCTGGGGCAAGGAATTGCGTGGGTTGCGCCGCAATTTGCGGTTTTGTCACCACTACCCGCGTCGAACAACGCGTATGCCAACTCATTCTGGCTCTTCACGCGATACTTTGCCAACGTACGCTCTCTGTTTTCTTGAATATGTATGACCGCTAATTTGAATTTTACAACAGAGTTGGGGCGTAGCGATTGGCGGCGCGGTCCTCCAAAACCAGCTGAAGGTACGACTGCCTGTGGCATTCACCGACGGGCTCCCCGCAGGAACGCAGCTCGCGTACGCCGCCATCCCCCATATCAACGCCCTCCCCGAGGCGCTGCGATCGCAGGTGCGTGGCGCATTCGCGGACAGCATGCGCGTCGTGTGGTACGTGATGCTCGCCGTGTCAGTCCTAGGATTGCTCAGCACAGTTCTCATGCGCGAGGTGGCGATGACGAACACGCTGGACGCGACGTGGGGTCTGCAGGACGAGAAGCCAAAGGAACGAGATGCAGAGACGGCGGTGGTGCCGGACGCTTATGAGCTGTCTGAGCACAATCCCAATAATCCACAATTTTAGTGGCTGATAGAGAGAAGCTGTTACCAGAGGGTGTGTACGGAGATTTATTGGCCCAATCCTGTTTCTGCTCATACAGTTAACTAAACCACAACAGTATACTGTGTTTTCACGTATGCATTTGAATAGACCGGTACTGTATCTGATTGCATTCAGTTTGCAACTTTAGCTACCAAGTCGTTGCCACCCAAGGTGATGCCAGCATGTGCATGTAAACAAAAGTTGCGTCAGCGAACAAATCAAATAGAGACAAGGAGAAGACGCACCAGGAGCCAGAAGGCCCCCTCATGGGTCTCTATACCCCTCATCACACCTTCACACATCCATGTCGTTGGCCCCTCTGGTATTCACACTCACACATTCACACATTCACGTCGGCTCCTCAGGTTAACTCACTCCCTCCCTTACGTCGGCTCCTCGTGCACTTAATCTCACTCACTTACGTCGGTCACCCTCACGCAGTCTTGATGCTCTACGGCGAGCCCCCCCATAGGTGCGAGCGCACGCCCGGATCCGTCTTGGCCTCTTTAGGGGATCCGTCTCGAGGCTTGTCTTCACGTATTAGAGGGTCGCCACCCGTGTAAAGAGCCCACGAGGGAGAAGAGCGGGGATATAAGGGGGAAGAGGACAGGCGCGGAGTGGCGCAGGAAGGAGAGGGGGACGAAGGAAGGACATATGGAGAGTATGGAGAGTATGCAGGTAGATTTGGTAGGTAAGAGCGGAAGGAAAAGTCAATGAGAGGGAAAGAGCAGATGTTGGCAAGGAAAGGAAGGTGGGGAATCGACGAATGAACACTTGAATCGCGTGAATTTATAGCTCTCATTGCGGTTGACGGCCAAGAGGTAATTTTGGAGGCTAACCGCCAGAGACTGACCTTCGTGTCAGCCACTGAGTCCAAATTTGTAGACGTGGTGGTTCTGTTCTTCTGAGCCGTACAGTTACACAATATGCCTCTGACTCCAGCAGCTTTTTTGGCTTGAAACGAGAGGGCTTGAGGTCCTATGGGAATAGGTGGGACAGGTGTGTTGATTACGTGCAGTTGGAAATGTTGAAGTTTGAAGACGCCACACGTCGTGGTACTTGCGGAGGCGATACAATCCGAAGTTACCAACAATGCCGTCTTATAGATGAGCGCTGAGCGCTGAACAGAGGCGCCAACTACGGCCTTCGAAGCCGGATATCTACCAAAGACTTGATACAACTATCAACTTGCTGGAAAGGGAGACTACGGTGCAGTTGCAAGTGGCCATAATGACAGAAGTAGACAATTTATTTAATAAAAATAGTTCAAGAATATAATCATATCAACCATACACCATACACCATATACATGTACATTGACCCTCTACGGAAATATTAATACCCTGTGTATCGGCAAAAATTGAGGTCCGTCTGTAAGTAGCTAAGCCTCTATATAATTTATGTAGTAGTTGTCCTTGACTGTCATATCTGATGGTAATGCATACTCCATGGCAGCCGCTTTCGATGAACTTTCCCAAGGTAGGATGATATTGTCCACAGGAGTGAGAGTTTCGTTTGGTGTGTCCGGGAGTGATGAGTTCGACGAGGCTGGAGTCAAGTGGTCAGTGTTGCTTTCTTCATCTACAGCCGCATGGGGGGCGGTCAAGGTTCGACCGAGGTGTAATGAGAACTGAGGTAGCGTCAAGCTGACGTGTATCCCATCCTTCAAGCTTGGGATGGAAGGTGATTCGATGTCACCGAATGGGTCACGCAAGAAAGCGGCAAAGAATTTGCGCCATCGCGTGTGTGTTGGTATAACGTGGCCTATACAGCATCAGAGTAATTGTCAGCACACCGAGCAAATGCACCATTGTCGATCAAAAACATACCCCCGACATGTTCCTCCACACGACAATTTCTGGAGTAGCTGACAAGAATCTCTGAGCGTTCACGAATGACGACGATGTCCGTACGGCCAAGGATGTGTAGCATAGGAGTTTCGATGAACATCGAGGGATCTTGAAGGGATTTGACAGACGGAGTCATCTCCCACGATGAGCAGGGCCCTCGGACAAGGAATCCGGAAATTGCAACGATGAATCTCCTGTACCAGCGAATTAGGCTGTGCTCGAAAGCATGTTGAAAGAGCAAAGGCTTACAAAGGCGCCGGGTGGACTTTGACGGCAGAAAAAAACGCGGGGTAGAGATCAGGGCGTTCCAGCTAATCACAGTCAGACAGGTTAGATGTTGCAAAGTCAGATGAGGTGATAACCTACCATGTGGGCGATCCTTTCCGCAACCGAGCCCCCTTGACTAAACCCGAAGATGGCCTGCAGGAGTCAATACGAGAGTGCCACGCGAGCGACGACGGTCTTACCTCAAAGTTATGCTCAGCGAGAACGTTCATCAACAGCACAAGGCTGTCTTCGAGTCCGACCATGTCCTTGCGGATCATCTGATCGTCGATCTTGAACCATCCCCGAGCGGTCGAGGAGTAAGCCGGTGTTCTAGTAGGCTCGGCACAGACAGGATGTATGGGCAAGGCAGTCGGCGTAACGAGAACATGGGAGTTGTCACGGTGGTCGTTCGGCGTAAGGACCATTGGCGCGTCGAGATAGTCTGCATAACGCGTCAGTTGGACGAGTAACAACAGACAGTATTTAATACGCACAAAATTCGAGGTCCTGGTCACACTCTTTGACAGTAGAATCCATCTAGACGCACGTGAACAATGATTGGTTGTTTGTCGATGGAAAATCCTACCATTTGCTTCATCATGTACGCGTTTTGGGCGTAGCTGAGTGCATCCGTGAGTAAACGCGCACTGAAAGATCGTGGGGGTGAGGTCTTACCCATGCAGCATAAGAATTTTGCGCTTGGGAGAGAGGTGGGATTGGCTCATTTTCAAGCTTGAATGCAAAGCGCGAGAGGAGTGGGGTTTTTACTAGTAATCAAGACTCCGAGGTTCATGTATTTATGTGTACGGCACAGTCCCGATTTGACAATCCAGGAATGCATCGCTAGCCATATGCGGGCAGAGGAGCACGCACTGAAACGACTTGGAAAGCATTAGTTCCAAGACGTGAGAATTCCTCTGGTTGAGATGTGCAGCTGTCCATGTGGAGTTATCGCAACTAAGGACTGACAGCTATCAAGTGCTCCCTACAAAAGTCTGGGGAGTGCCTGAACGGGTGGCAGCTTGAGCGTTCCTGCTACATTTGGCAATTACGCACTGATTCTGTCCAAGGCGAATAGAAGGCTCTAGGCAAGAAGTGAGGGACAGTGGGCGGTTACTTCGGCTCGGAGCAGAATCGCAAGATCTAGAAGTTGCTCTTATCTCGCAGAAGCCTTCGCATGGTCGTTGTTATTCCTGCGAACGACGGGCCGCAGCGACATCCTGATGGCAAGAAGGAATGCCCCCCATTGAGGATCTGAAGACTTCACGAGCAATCCCAGCGAGCCCCAAGCAGGGGTGCATGATATATTCGAAACGTTCGTCCTCCTTGGCGCGTATACACGGTAAGCTTCCCAGAAGCCGGACCTGTCGCAAAGGTGATTGGCTTGTCAGAACGCTGATAGTGCCAGTACATTTTGCAATTAGAAAGATGCCTGTCTCGTCTCTCGGTCGCTGAAGCGAACCGAACGAGTGCAGAAGAGACGTCGTGGTCAATGAACAAGAATGTGTCAAATCTCGCGGCCTCTCGCGGCATGGCCCGCCGGTCACCAGAGTTGCCGGCATTAGCCGTATGGTGACGGTTCATGTTCGACTGCTCCTTGTCACCTCCTACGACACCCTTCATGATTGGCGTCAGACACTATACCGCAGTATAGCCGTTTTGATAAGAGATCAGACTCAAATAAACTTGCAACACACACGATGCAAACAACCAATGCGCGGGCATGGTCACGCCTCAGGGCCACCAGTATCAGGTTGACATCCCCAGATATATGGAATGCGTTGCTTATCGACGACTGGGGCGGGGCGGGACGGGAACCACTCAGAACCGGAGAGAGGGGGTGCACAGTTTGACGCATGTCAGGGAGCGCCAGGTATTGCAACTTTTTGGGGACTCGGACCTCAAGCTGGATTTCCGGCGAGTGGTGGATGCCAGAAATAAGCCACCATATCGGCGCGATAATTTTCCAGAAGGACGCCTAGCTCTGAGGTATTGATAACAGATACAGTCTCACGTCTGCTTTGTTACAGAGACGCCCAAGCTACGGGAGATGCAGCGATGCGAGGGGCTAGGTTCTATTCGTTGCATCGCTGTACTAGTACTGATTCGACACGCCAGATCTTAGCCAAGTGGGCATCCTCAATATCTCTTTCTATCGGTTCCATCGCAATCAAGTGAGGTTCTTTATAGACACACTCGCTAACATCCGCTGATATCCTTATCCTATGGCCGCTCGGCTAATCTATGAGAGGGAAAGCCTAGAGCGAAGCGCTCTAACTACTCTGTTGACTCGGAGCCGTCGGTCACATCCACGGGCCATCGTATCTCTTCGCATGGCCGACGGTCCTGGTATCAACACGACACTCGTTGGGTGTTCCATGACCTCTGCCAGGCCAACTTCGTCAAGACGGGCGATGCATACTAGTGAGCTTTAAACCTTGTTTTCTCCTGTCTCGGCATTCGTGCACGCGAAGGGATAAACCCTGGCCATAGGACAAATCTGCTCTTCGCCTTCAGCCCTGGGATTTTTAGATATCATGAACCACGAATCGTAGATCTTGGCACCCATTCACAGCGAAGAAGCCCCCATACGCATGTGCTGCAGTATAGCAGAGGGTCTGCCATTTTTGTGGTGCCTTCCGTAATCCGTTCGGTCGTTGACTAGGATGAGTGCCTGCGGCAAGGCGTCACGACTTCTCACGAAAACGTCTCCTTAAACTGTTTTTCCGGTCAACTAGCTCATTCTGCAATCCAGGCGTGTTATGATCCATGCTGGCCATTAAATATCAAACATCAAGCGGTAGATGGTTGTGCACGCCAAAAATAATGCTCCGAGAGCAAGCCAAGCATATAAGTAAGTCATCTAGTCACATCTGAAGCTTTTCAAATACTTATTTTGCCCGCCGCGTTGTGACAGACGTGTAGGTCTGGAGTCAGAAGTTGAGCTGAAGGATGGTCTTCGGAATACTCACGTAATCGAGGGAGAATTCATGGCCACGCGAGCAGCTATTCTGAGGACTGAGCAGATGTGAAAAGTAGTCTCCCAAAGGCAGCAGCGATGTACTCCCTTCAACCCTCGTGCCTCGCGATATCCTGTACAGGTGTCTGCTTTCAACAGCGGCCGTTCAACAGGAGGTCTTGATGGTGTGCCGAAGCCGGCTTGTCACGTTTTTAGGCAAACACAGCCAAATTTTGACAACGCGCCGTTGTACTGCCGTGTTTATAGTATCTTCGCGCGTTCTGACCCCCACCTCCACCTAAATCGTTGACTAGGGCTAGGTATTATAGTTCTCAATCATTTGCGTGTTATATGCCTACCCTACTGCCCCCCTTCAACGGGTCTCGAAGACTAAAGGGTGAATGAACATTGAACATCACCAGTGGCCACAAAACCTTGATCGAATCGCTCAGGCCGTTGGGCACGCATCTCCTGCCAACCTCGCCCTCCATTTGGCCAGTCCCCTTCCTAAACACTTCGCCTCGCTCGCCGAACGGGACGGTCGAAGCAATTGATCTAATTATATATCTTGCAAATTAAAAATCTTATGTTCGGTATCTTCGTCTGCGTGGCCTGTGTTTGAGCGTGGGGCTGGTGTTTAAGGCTCCAACCAATTAAACTAATTACTAGTTATAACTAGTTATAATCAGTTTTCTTACTGAGTAAATACAGCCTGGCCCGGTAACGGGTTGTAACCAGATATAACTAGTAATTAATTTATTTTAAGAACAGTGTTAGATCCAGCCAGGACCGGTGCAAATCAAGTACCTATGCCATAGATTAGCTTATTTATTGATCCAAATCACTGCATACAAAGCATCTCTTGTATCTCCAGTGCTTTTGTGCGCCACCCATCTGTCTTGCCATTTATCACGTGACCTGGATTCATACCTGTCAGTATGCAGGTCGGTGCGAGTGGTTCAGAACTTCAGCCACTGTAACTCATCTATCCTCTCTTCAGGAACATTGTGAATCCCATAAAGATTTTATTCACAAAATTTTACCATGGCCATGACTTTCCATTATCAGACTGAACTCATAAGTGCACTGGCTGGGAGACCCCCACCTCTTCTTGAATTTGACCACATTGATAGGTATCTACATAGCCAATGCATAGCCCAATTCGAGCTGCAATCATTACCAGAGCCATATGGTACAGTTCTATAGCTTACTATTTAGTTCTTGGCATATAAATGATTTTCTAATTAAATACTAGTTATAACCAGTTATTATCTAATTAATTACTAAAACTAGTTAAATACGAGCTGGGTGTAACTGGAATGTAATTAGTTGGAGCCTTACTGGTGTTGTGAATCCAAGCTGAAGGAGCCACCCCAGCGCGATCTTCTTTTGCCATTATCTCGAGTTTCCGAGGGCTTGGGGGGCTCCCATACGTCGAGAGTCGACATATGTGACATGTGTTTCCCGGAATCATCACACAAGAGTTAACACAAAAAGATTGCTATTGTCGATGCAGGGAGAAGACGAAGCGACGGTGCAGGCGATTACCGGACACAGTGCGGAGTTTCAAAAAATTGACCTCTGCTGAGCTCTCTCGAGCTCGCTAAGAAACGACTCACCAACGGCGAACGCATGCAGGTATAAATTTGCTTGAAATTCTATTCGATACGTAGGTTACCATGTCAAGTAATAGAATAAAGAATATGCTGTGAAGAGAAAAGGGCAAATGGCTATTTATTTTCTCATACTCAAGGAGCGGAGCTTCAATGGGGACTCTCCCGTTAAGCGGCCGCGTCAGAAAATAGACTAGTGGAAAGAGGATTTGGTGCAGGAACGAGTCTCCTCGAGGTCAACGGGCTCCGAGTTCCGATCCTTATTCGGACACTTTTCACTGGCCCTCGGCAAATTTTAATTGAAGAGCGCCACCAGCCTACACTGCAGCCCAGGCAAGTCTAGTCTTCCAATCAATCACCTTCGAAATCAGTCACCCTTATAACTGAATGCAGCCATCAGAGCATGTCTATTTGTACTTATGTAGTGTGTTCTCTCATATTGAACGGCAACTGGTTGCCGCATTGAAGGACAATACGACATTCGGCTGATCGATGGCAGGTCTGGGTCTGGCACCTATATCATGGGACTCGCTGCGTCATGGCGTCAAAGACTAGGGGGGAAGAGGAGCGCTGAGCGCTGAGACTCGTGTCAGAATTCAGTGTATAGCTATGGTATGCTTACAGGTCATATGCGTCGTGAAAGCGATAATCGCGATCGCACGACAAGGTGAGGTTGGTGAGCTGGCATCAGTGGCGGGGGTGGCGCATTAAGGATGCGGGTGATGTATAGATGGATATTTGGATTATATCCGTCCCGGATCCGGACGACGCGGGTGATTGCACAGGTCGTTGACTTATATGCAAAATGCTAAATGCTTGGTCAGTTTCTACCCCGCACTCATTCCCCCCAAGCGTACTGCTCACAGCTATCGCGTGAACGGCCTCAGGCCCTTGGCATCTAAGATGTTGATGATAAGTGAGCCTCAGGCAGAAGAAGATGTCTCACAGATGTTAGTCAAATTGAAATCCAACCCTTTTGCTGTTCATGCGCTGACCAGAGAACAGTTTTACAACAAGGGTAAGAGCGTTGGATTTCGCCAAATTACCTGGCGCTCACGATGAGTTTCTTTAGCTTATGGGTTGCGTCAGTTTGACGATCTTGATATGGGACCACATCCTCACTTTTCCCGACGAGGTGTGCCATGAAATCCTTTAGGTTGCTGTATGCTGTAGCTAACCCGGGTAGGTGAAATACATTTGGAAAGGAGGAAAGGGCCTATGTACGTTCATCAAAATGTCCGGGTCCGTCATTCACTAATGGGCTAGCAGTGGTTTGGCTGTTCTTTGTTAACCGGTATTTGACACCTCTCGGCTTTATCGTCAATATGGTCGGTGAGTAGACATTCACGCCTAAACATGAAACGCCGTTAAGTTTTACCAGCCTACTACTTGCAATCTTGGAGTTTCGAGGTGCGTTTGTTCATTTACTCCCTATTCTCGCAGTGAATCAAATGTCGTCAGAGGTAGGAGCATTTCCATACCTCAGGGCATATTGACTCAGATTCTGTCAATAGATGCGCAAGATATGTACGATACGAAGGATCGATGACCGTGATAGGAATTGAGATTGTTGGTGTAATGATGCTCCTTCGGTGAGTTTCCACGCCCCACAGCATTTCCTCTGGAGAGCACCACACCAACTCAAGCTCTCAGAATTCGAGCGCTGTACTCCAAGAAATGGTGGGTCAGCGCTTTGGTTGCTTTCGTGCTTCTTGGAGAGACTGCCACCAACATCTACCTGCTCATGAATGCCATCCGTATGTTACTTGAGATTTCCTATCCTCCCGCCACTAAATTCTTGCAACCAGCTGTCCCACACCCATCTGAAGTTCACTGTGCGTGACATGGATTGTCCATGGGGACAACCTCTCCGCATGCTCACATTTGGTCTATTAGCATGCACTATGATATTCAATCCAAAACTGAATGGTGGTGCCACCTCAGCGTCTGCATGGATCCCTTTGCTATACGACACCTTGATTCTCGCGTTAACACTGCATCGGACTATGCCAGCTATACGGCATAAAGAAGCGGGCGATATCATTCGGACTATATTTCGGGTGTGTAGCTTTTTGAGCCTATCCGAAACAGTCATCTGACGGCCCTGCGTCAGGATGGTCTTCTGTATTACAGGTACTCATGGCATGCCTACCACTAAAATCAGGACTGATGTGTTCTTCTAGCGTTATATTTTTGGTTACTATGATCCTCACTGTCATGATTGCTGGTGCACCTGATGGTCTCAAAAACGTCACTGCTCAGTATGTGGCAGAAGTTGTATATTCATTCGGAATATCCCATTGATATTTCCTTCCAGACTTGAACTCCTGTGCGCATCTCCCTTCATTTATTTATAACTCGGGCCGCTCAAACGCTATCATAATC
>JACXVL010000169.1:43086-128005 GCA_014898675.1 Athelia sp. TMB
AATCCCGGCTACACCGGTTATGCGGGGGACGTCATATATGCGACCCAGGTCCCATGGTACATATACCATTCCCCGCCGTATCTGCTTCTCCTCACACCAGCAATGTCTGATCTCAGCGGCACCCAGCAAGCAGTAGTGTGGTACCCTCCAGCCAACGATATCCGAGTTGATACCGTTCCAATCCCCACGTATGTACCTATCGCTTAGCTTTTTGGGTTGTATGCGCTGAATGAGATTGATTTACAGCATCGAAGAAACTGATGATGCGATTGTGAAGATTACGGTGCGTGATTGCGATCCCTAGATATCGGACCTCTGGCTGAATGCAAGTCTTAGCTCGCTGGATTGTGTGGAAGTGATCTGCACGTTTACAGGGGTCACGGAGAATTCCATGAACCGTTAGCCTATCCATCTTATCTCATTCACAGGAAATCAATATTATCCACAGCATGGTAATGGGGCACGAATTCATCGGGGAAGTAGTTGCTCTCGGGGACAGCTTCACGTCAGAGAGTGCTTCGAAAGCTGGTCGGCCAGCCTTGTACAATACTTTGAAGGTGGGGGAGAAGGTGGTAGCGCCGTTCACGGTGTCATGTGGTGAATGCCAGTGAGTGTGAAATCAACATCTTATTCGCATGCCATCTCAAATCAAACCAGCTACTGCCGAGTCGGATTCACCTGTCGCTGCCCCTCTGGTCGGCTGTTTGGCACCCCCACCTGCCCTGGCGGGCAGGCGCAGTACATCCGCGTGCCCAAGGCAGGTGGGACCCTCTACAGCCTGTCGAATTCGACGGCGGACTTCTGGGCGACGCTGAAAGCACAAGGAGCCCGGCCGAGCCTTGCTGACAGCTCACTGTTGCTCATGTGCGACATCCTGCCCACGGGTGTGTTTGCTGCGTTCCAAGCGCTGAATCACCCGAAGGTATTGCCGATGGTAACTGGATTGCCGTACCCGGCGAGTTCACTGGGAACAGAAACGGCCGCAACAAGCAAGCTCACCGGGGAGGACCAGGTGCTGACGATCGCGGTAATTGGCCTGGGGCCTGTCGGTTTGGTGAGTCCGCATCCACGCCTGCGGTCAGTCTGGTGCTAAGGATGTGCAGTGCGCCTGCGTGAGCCTCTTGGATATGCTTGCCACGCGCAAGCTGGCTTTCAAAATCGTGGCCATTGATCTCGTAGAGGATAGGAGGAAAAAGATGGAGACGGTTTATGCGGCCATCGATGTGTCTGGGAAGGGCAGCGGCGAATTTATTACGGCATCGCCCGACGAGGCCAAGGATATCGTGAAGAAGTGGACGAATGGGGTGGGTTGCAACACGGTTCTCGAGGTTAGCGATAAATTCTAGATGGTGATCACAGCTCACAATCATCTACAATCATCCAGGTCGTGGGCCACGTAAGTGCATTGACCCTCGCCTATGACTTAGTGCGCTCCTTTGGGGCCATCACATCCGTAGGTGTGCATGGTGCACCAAACCTTCCCTTCACAGGCCGCCAGATGTACGCCAAGAACGTCTCCCTCGACTTTGGCCGCTGCCCCGTCCGAGCGATGTTCCCCATGGCTTTGGAGATACTGGTAAAACGCCAGGACGTGTTTGGCGGGGTGGGAACTGAAGTCAGCCTGGTCGACAAGGTGGTGGGCTTGTCAGAAGCTGCAGAGAGTTATCGTCTATTTGATAAAAATCTGGTCGGGAAGGTTCTCTTTGATCCGTGGAGGGCATAGGGATCGGACCGCGCATGTATGGTAGTTTAGCGAAGGTGATACTTTGAGAAGTATAGCCACCGGCCGGTCAATTGTGGTTCCTTTGAACACGCACACGAATCCTCAGCTCGTGCGTCGACTGGAAAGCAACGTACGAATAAGCTGAAGACATAATTGAGAGAACGCCAGAGAGAACCGAGTCGGTTAGATAGAGATTTCCGGATAAGAGGCGCCACGTGGAGTATATGTTACGAGCGTTACCGTTTTAATTCGGCTTCCACGTTGCTGGTGGCCCGACAGCGAAGAAATAATTGACGACGACGCCGCCAGCCCCCGCCCGACTGCCGAACAGATCTGCTCCTCCTCCCCCTGGCCCCCCAGTAGCTCTCTCAGGGCCTTCATGATATGCCCCGCATCCACAATCCCACTACTCTGCGAAGTCGGAACCGGGTTACCAACAAGACCAGGCTTAAAATCCATCGAGGGGATATTGACTTTGACCCAGACGATGCCCCGATATCGCTCTCCAACGATACCGCCGGTGTGGACGCAGACGATGCCAATGTGAGTAGCCAGTTTTCGTGCGTTTTGCAGCCCCTCTTCTCCGTGTCGCTCTCCCTGTTGCACCCATGCCTCATGGCGCTCTCTGATTGGCTGCCACCGTGGGAATCTCAATCCATGGATTGCTGACATAATGTCTCCCGCCACAGGAACATCACTTGCAAGCCGTCCTCTCTGCCGCGTCTCAGCAGAACCTCGGGAACAACAAGAAGACGACGCGCGGCGCTGCTGACAAGCCGACGACTGTATCTACTGCCTATATCCCTACCCCGGATTCTACCGGTATCGTCGATGGCTTCGAGGAATTCTATCCCCCTGGCAAATGGGTCGATCCAGAGACGTACATACGGTGGTCAGAGACTGTGGACGATTCCGTGGAAAATGGGCTCACCGGCACATTCACGTATTACATGGACGAGCGGGACCAGGACTGGCTGGAGAAGAACAACGAGGAGGCTCGTGGCGAAGGCACCAGCGCACAAGGTGCTGCTGCATCAGCCACTCCAACTCGCTCGGGCCTCTCCCGGAGCGCTAAGTCGAAAGGCAAGGAGCCCGATGTCCCCCAGCCTTTTTCCATCACCGAGGATGAATTCGAACTCGTGATGGGTATCTTTGAAAAGGTCACTCACGATAAGACCGAGTTCCTTCATCATGTACGCAGAACTTCTATGATGCTTCACAGATTGATAATTGACATTTGATTTAGTCTCTGGATACCGGGATGGCCTTTCCACCGTTCTCCGATTACCAGGACATCTTTGCAGCCCCCTTGGCTCCAGCGTTATTTGCAAATTTCACTGTACCTTCATGGGTGCCGCAGCCGATGCATCTGAGTCGAATAGCGAGAGCTTTATACCCTTACTGGCGAGAACGTCGGACAGAACGAGGCGGCCATCGCATTATACCCACACTCAATGTTAGTGCATCGCTTGTCTCCTTTACCAGAACGGGCACTCATATTACATATAGGGTGACGAGACTGATACGCTCAACGAATCGTACATTTGCTTCCGTCGGCGCGAGATCAAAGCTGTCCGCAAGACTCGTGCTTCTCAAGTTACTTCTTCCGACAAACTCCTGCGCCTGCAGTCCGAACTGCTCTCTTCTTTGGAACTTGCGAAGAACGTGCTCAATCGCGAGACCCTGAAGCGTGATGCAGCACGCCAATCGCAGAACGTCTGGGACAAGCGCCTGGCGCTCGTTGACTTGAAACGCAAGTTCCCGAGTTTGGGCGTCAAGGAGGATGAAGAGCTCTTACACGACAAGGAGCGCATCCCGAAGAGAATTAAGACGGACTCGGCCCTCCCTGGGTACGTATTCGACACATATCACTTTATACCTAGTGTATTGAACTGGCCCTGTAGGAAATTGCCTGGTCTTAAGATCAGAACAAATGGCGACGCTTCTCCGCAAACACCAGCAGAAGTCGCAATCGCTCCGAGGCAACGCACAGCTACGATCCAGAGTCAGATCGAGCGGGAGATGTCGCGACTCAAGGACAGAGACCACCATTGGGAGGACCAGATCGACGTAAGTGGTCAACTTAAGCTTTAATGTGAATGCGATGCTTATCTTACACAACAGAGTGTATATCAACCGAGGCCTGTGCCATATCCACAACGTCTCTACAAGCACATTTCCGCCGCCAAAGCCTCATTGCCATGGTCCTCACGCACCAGCGACGACGAAGACAACGAACGACCACCTCCTGCCGTTCGTATTCGACGTGGCCGTGGTGGCCGCTATCACATTGATCGAAGGCTTCCAACATCACGACTATCTCTTTCCAAAGGCCCTTCGTACCCATTCACTTTCCGGCATCGCTTACCATCTAAAGGCTCCGATAACGAGGACAATAAGGAAGACGAAGAGCGCATGTGGAGACTATCAGAGCGGTGGAAGTTCGACGACGACGATGGCCCAGCTGTGGGGCCTGATGGCTCTGAAGAACAGGATCGTGTGCTTGTGGACGATTATGAACCCAAGTATCTGCGGCATTTCGTCACTTTGCTTCAAGATCAGGATCATCAGGTCCTATCTACCGACCCGTCCATCAGCGTGATGGGACCGGATGGACGTATGCAATCTGTCCTGCCGTACCGCCTGGGCATGTACCCCCCAATGATGCGACGCGACGCGCAGCTTGGCCAACGTCCCAATGGGATGCACTTCAGCGCGCACATGCCCAATGGGACGCCAATATCGGTGCAGACTCAGATGAAGCGTATGCAGCCTCCCGCTGGCGTTCCACAGCAACAGGCGAGAATCTCTTCTGGCGGCGGTATGCGGCCGCCTACCACTCCCGTGGTTGCCAGCATGTCGCCAACAATGCAGCCTCAGTCCTCTCCTCCGCAGGTATCTCCGCGGCCGCCTAGCGCGCAGCAGCAGCATCCTCAATCGGTCAATGGTGTACCCAACCAAAGCCCGACTCGTCCAGATGCTGAGGCTGTCAAGCTAGAGATGAGCCCAACTCCTATTGTCCCGAGTCAGCAGCACGAACCAGTTCCCCCTCTCCATGCTATGTCTATGCCTCCGCCCGCAGATACGAACTCGCCAGGTCGACCAAAGTCGTCGCAGAACCACCATCTCACTGTCCCGATGCAGAACGGCTATCATGTTCCGGTCATGAACGGTTACACGGCCCAGACTACTCAGTACACCCACCACGCGAGCCCCCAGCACAATGGACAGCATGGTGCCCATCACAACGGACCTCATAACGGTCAGCAGAACGGGTTGAGCATCCAGCAGATAGCCAATATCAAGGCCACGTTTACGAACACCCAGTTGCAGCCTGGTCAGGACTTAAGTGCCATGCATGCGAACAACAGCCGACCACTGCAGAACGGGTACATGGCCCATCCTGTTCAAAACAACCAGCACTTTGGCGTGCAGCAGCTGAATGCAGGGAGTAACATGAACCTCAAGCTTCCTCCTGGGCGCCAGGCACAATGGGCTGCAGTTCCATCCCCGCTACAGCATAACGCGGCGCTGGTGAACTCTGGCGATGTTACTATGATGAATGCCTCCATGTCCCCAAGCCCAAGTCTTTCACATGCCATGCCCGGCCAAGGCCCCATCATGCGAACCCCCTCTGCCAACGGCTCGCGTAATGGCGTTCGTGTTCCGAGCCATATGATGGGGCAAGCTGGGCAGATGGGGGCGATGTCTATGGCCATGTCACCCTATCTTCAGAGCAGCCCCTCCCCTTCGCACGCTCAACTGCAACCTACGCCGCCACGGCCCTCGCCAACGCCACCAATGAACATGGTATCGCCTTCGCTGCAGCATCAGCAGATGGTGGGCGGTGGTGCTCAAGGCTATTGAGCAACTTTTATGTACCCGTTCTTGGCTCAGTCCTGGATTATTTCTGATGATCATGCTGGTCCTCACAATACTACCCCTTTGTTTCTGCTACTACTATTTGACTACTATACTTCAGCCCAGTCGATGACAATCCCCTATTCCTGTATACTTCGATGGGTTCATAAAATTCATTGATTATTAATTCTGAACGTTACTGGGCGAAGCCCAAATATAAATCTGCCCGCGTTCAATATGAAATCGTTAGTACTTTCTAGCGCTGATATGTTTAAAAATTTACTCTAGATCTCGACTACGTAGTCGAAATCAGATTATTCCACATCTCACCTACTTAGCAAAGAAAAACATCTTATTTTCCGACTTGCTGATTGGCTGTTTGGCATTCTCGTATGGCGCTAAAACTCGAGCGCTTGAGATTTCGGCGAGCGTCTATCTCTGCATCAATCCGAGCTTGTTACTCGACCTTCCCAGATTTAAAAGAAGATCAATGTATACAGATTCAATCCTCATCGGTCAGAGCTTTAGTAAAAACACGATATCTAATGCAAGTTAATGATTGACAGTTTGAGGCTATGGAATATATAAAAGAGAGCAACAAATAATAATATAGATAATGAAGAATAATCATCCCGCCGGCCCATTCCACAACCCCCCGTTTACTCGTAGATATTGATGGATGCAAACTCAAAGTATGCATCGGTGAATGCAGAGGGGTTATTGTTGACATAGTCTGTTGTGGAAACCAGATCAAATCCAATGCAATCAAGAGTCGGTGGCAAAGACACGTACCGACACAAGTCGACGGGCATCCGGAGGCGGCGTAGACAGAGTCCGCACCAGCCCAGTCACCGCAGAAAGTCAAGTTGATGATGATGTTGTTAGCATCGAAATGGCTGGCGATGTCACAGTCGGTGTTCGGGAAGTAAGCGGTAGGAGTGCCCCAGTTGTCGGTGTCAACAGAAGATGCACCGCTAGAAACGTCCGAAGGGACGGAGCTGGACCCCGCCTCCCAGAACCAAACGGAAATGGCGTTGGGGTTGCGTTCCATGGCATACCAGCCACCACCGACGGCGTTAAAGTTGGGGCCGAAGCTGTTGGAGTCAGGGGAGTGTACACCACATCCGCTGTTTCCGTTGTCAGCAGTGTTGCAGTCGGTGGAGAGGGTAGTGCCGGTTTGTGTGACCGTGGCAGGCATGGTGCATCCAGGGCTCGTGTGGCTAGGGAACACATGAGCTAGGTGATCGATGTGCGGACCAGAAAACCAGGCTCACAGAGTGGACTGATTTGGGGTGACATCGTTCACACCCTCGACGATGTCGACCTCGCCACCATTGGGCCAATCAGACTCGTCTGTTTCCCAGATGGCTGGCCAGGTGCCGCATCCGGTAGGCATGTGGTTGACGTTGAATACCGCAACATGCGTTGTATACGAATCCACGGACTTGATGCGCACACTGTTACGGCCAGCTCCCGACGCGTTAAGAACGGTGGTGCTGTCCGCACCCATCTTGAAAGTATTCGCCGTTGAAGACACGAGCCCATCCGCCACTGCGGTGCTCTGGTCAACGTAGTTACTAAAACAAGGGATAAATCAATGCGCAATTTGGCATATTTCGTTACTCACACACGGCCGTCGGTTGGGTCCGCAATCGCCTCGAAGGTGAAGGCCGTCAGAAAGTCGGAGCCGACAATGTTGGCCGATCGAGAGTAGGTGGCAGCTAGGGCCGGGGAGGCGATAGCAGCAAGGGCGAGGTAACGGCTGGCGGAGAAGCGCATTGTGAAGGCAATCTGAGATCTGGAGGACGAGTTGGAGAACCTGGCGTTTGAGCGGGGATGTTGCTTTCATCCGCTATTTGACCGCCGTATTTAACCAGAGCTGAAGGGTATGCAATCTGGGGTCACTGTTCTCTTGCGGGCAGATGGCCAGGTTCATGTGGTCTATACCGTCCCATCATGAATCGTTGTTGCCATTTCGACCAAAGCGTCAAGTGATACACATGCCAGCGAGAGATGCAAAATGTTGCTGAACTGGAACCCCAAAGCAGCGGCCCGTCGTCGCATGCGAGAAGCGGATGGTGCTGGAAATCACATCAACCGTCACATCTCATATCATATAATGCGCCCCGAATGGGTAATGAGAAAGTCAGATGGGTACATCACATAGCAACGCAGATAACCAAGGCTGCTTTGAGGACGGTCGAGTACATTATTGGCAATGCAACCAGTAGCCCTCCCGGCACGTAGTATAGCAAAGCAGGCTAGGACAGAGAGGCTTCAAGTACAAGGCACAAATCGAACCCAATTTTCAAGAGAGGGTAATTTTACGCAAGAATGAAACATGTTTATGCGTGGGGATACTCCAATTTGTAAAAATCAACTGCCATAGTAAAGGCTGTCGGCAGAGTAATTGAGATGGCAGAGCAAGATCGAAGTAGAGTCATAGCATGCAGCTCGCGAAATCGGATCTATCGGTCTTTTCCCAGCTCCACAGAGGGGTGGTCGGGAGGCTGGTGATGTTGTAGACAAGACAAAGATCATGATGGATTAATCCCGCGATCACCTATTTGTGAGCCACGTGGTCGTTTTAACGAGCGCCCATAACAAACAACGAATGGAATATGGCGTCCCTAGTTTGAATTTCTACCAGTACTTACTAGCAACTTCGGCATGAGATATCCTGCCGCCGGCTGTCTTATAGCGACTGCAGATATGCAATGCACTGCTCGCTACTGCTTTACCTTCTGCTGTGAAAGACTGATCAATATTGATACTGACTGAGTCGTCACGGTTTTCCGCAGTGCAGCATCTGCTTCCTTGCACACCGAGATATCGCCGCATATCTTTGTGACTTCAGGTGATATTGAAATCCGAGAATTTACCGCCTTGAAACAGATTGGTATGGCTCTGTTGTGCCTTGTACCAAGTACTCTGCGACGTTTGCAGACCTGATGGCCTGGCAATAGCTATGGTGCTTAACACTCAGCTGACGTTTCTAATGTTCGGCTATAATTCGAGCTGAAAAATATTGTGATGACTTACGGGGGGGGGGTGGAAATGAATTTTGACAGCTTCTCGCGGTTACATCATAGCCGTGAGGGATTGCAGCTGGGTGCTTCGCTGGCTTCGTCGATCTCGGATTATCACGACTACTCTGAGGGGCGAAAAATGGTCCGAAGCAAATAGAGGCCCGATAGGTGAATGGGGCTGAGGGAGACCTAAGAAGACAGCGCACATGTACAGAGTCTTCCAGTGTTACAGATGCTGGTATTATCACATTTATCTTAAGCTCGTCATGATAGACTGCAAGATGACGCGTCGGATTTCCACCTCTAGAGCTTCTGGGTTGGCTGATCAAACTGTCGGAACGGAGGGGAGGCTAAGCTCGGTAGAAGAAGATAATAGCCAAGAGGATTGTCCAATGCCAACACACGATTTACCACGTTGTGGCGTGCAACAGGTTTTCTACGCTTGACTCATTAATATTGACGTTGACCGGGCAGGGGCGCCACGCGAAAATATGAACCCATCACGTGTCCACAGCGAGTGCCTCAAGTCCGAGTCTTAAAACTTCAACATATACTGATCTTGCGACGAAGTTGATTGTACTTTGGTCCGGCAGTACTGGCGACTCTGTTCCTATTTGCATCAAGAGCATATCTTTAAAGCTGGAAAAGGTTAAAAAGACCCTTGGAGCAACGACAGGCAACGACTGTTACCAGCTGTTACCATGAGACCAGGATAGATCCGCTTCCTTGATAGAACCGCCAAAGAAGCCAAAAGGGAAGCATAGATTCGGATGTAACGCTGGTATCGCAAGCAACCGGCATGGGTTTGTGAAGTCATGTCCAAATGGTAGGTATCGAGTAAGAACGGACACGTATCAGGTCGTCAATATTCTGTCAATGTCTGCATTCTCTTCAGGCACAGTCCTGGGTATTGAAGTACTGAAGCCAGAGTCCGGAGATAGTTATTGAATAATGCTATAGAGAATAAACAGTGTCAATGAGCAGATGAAGCAACGAAGATCAACAAGAAAGAATCTAAAAAAAGTGGAAGAAATACATTGATCCAAAGGGGCTAGAGATACACAATGACCAGCAAGTACCGAAAGTCGAAGGGCACGACCGGCCCGCTATGGAAAATGAATAAATAGTATCAAACTATGACCCACCACTATCAAACAAAACAAGGGCAGCGGGGACCCCCTCCGGTCAAAGCAGATAAGAAAGGAAAAGAAAACCAAGAGAACATTATGGATGATGGGGGTTGCGGGATAGTAAGATCATTGTCGGCAAGTGTGCTGTTGGGTTGAACTACCAGTTCATGCTGCTTTGCTGGAGGTATGGTGTGGAGATTGTTCCGGGTAAGATCGGCCTGCGCTCTCTCATGTTCCCGTCGGGGCTGGTACGGTAGTCATAGTGGTCATCTGATGCCTGAGCCTGCCCTCCGCTCAAACTGTCCTCGGCGTAATAGAAACTTCTCCTGCGTTGGCCACCAAGACTGTCGCGATCGAAATCGCGGCCCTCTGGGCGAGCGCCAAGATCATCGGCGTCGGTGAGGCGTTGGTGCACGAGTTCCTGGCGACGCTTCCAACCACGGTACAAAAGCAAACCGAGGATCGCAAGGGCAATAGCACCGAGTGCGCTGACCACGCCGATGATGGCATCCTGGCGAGTCTTCGACGCTGCACTTGAGCTTGATGTGTTGCCCCCAGCGCTTCCGCCACTGCCAGACCCTGAGGAGGTGCTCACGGAATTGATGGCAAACGACGAGTCCACTTGCGCTGCTAGCTGTGCGGCGATGGTGTTCGTGCTAGTGTAGAACGCGGAGTCCTTCACTTTGATCAATGAAGCTAGAGTCGCGACATCGTCGCTGGGAATGTAGGCGATGTACATAGTCGCCAGCTGATCGACATCAGCAATGCTCGTATATGTCGCTGGCTCATACACTTGCAAGTACAACGTCATAACCTGCGATTCTACAAAGAGTTTAGTCAGCTGTTGCGTAGGTGTATGATTTGAAGAGGGCACATACGATCGATACCCAGAGCAGCTGAAATGACTAGCGGCATATAGGCGAAAATCTGGTTAGGCGCTTCACTGTTCGGGCTTGACGTTTCGAATGACCAGCTGAGATCCAGGTTGAACAAGATGGCAATGGGTGTATAACCATCCAAATCCGTTGTCGAGTTGATCTGCACACCAGGATAAATGCGCGCGGGCATGCCTGAAGGGAGAGGAGCGGCAATCGGAGACGCAGTGGCGGAAGCAGAACCGACGCTGAACGTCGTGGTTGCTTGGTCTGGGTTGGTCAAAGTGTTGGATGTCGTGGTAGGCATGCTTGCCACGATCAGGCTGCTCTGGGTCAAGAATGAGAACTGCGAGTTGATGGACTGCGTGTTGCTAGACGACTCGGTGGATGATGAGGATCCACTGGTTGCAGTTGGCGTTGAAGAGCTGTTGTTGCCGGTGGGGAACGAGATGACGGAAGCCGTCGTCGACGCAGTATTGCTGCTACTCGGCGCGGATGTAATGCCAGAACTGCAATATAACATGAATTTATGGTTGAAAATATGCAGTGCAGCAACTTACTGGGGTGCACTCGAGGTTCCACTGGCCGAAATTGTGCCACTTGAGGTTCCGCTCGCCGAAACAGTGCCATTGGTGGGGCCCGATGGCGACGCACTACCTGAGGACGTCTTGGACGCTGACTGCGAGACAGTGCTGGACTGACACTGGGGGTTCAAAAGGTTTCCGAGCAGGCTGCAGTCGAGAGATGTGGTGGCCGAAGATGATGCGCTGCTGCTGGTACCAGTCGCTGAAGCGCTGCCAGATGCAGACCCGGTGCTGCTCGGGCAGCCAAGGAGATTCCCAAGCAAGCCACATCCAGCGGCACTCGAGGATGAGCTAGGAGACGCCGACCCGGAAGAGCTCGGGCCCGCTGTTGACGAGGGGCTGCTAGACGTACTGCTGCTGGGGCACGCAAACAAACCCAATAGGCCGCAGCCACCACCGTTTGAGGAGCTTGGAGCTGCGCTGCTCGACGCAGATGCGCTACCCGAGGGTGCTGGGGTGCTTGACGATGCTGGGGCACTACTCGACGGGCATCCCAAAAGACCACCCAACAGTCCACAGCCAGCGGTAGATGCTGGTGCAGACGCTGAAGAGCTTGAATCAGATGCACTGGATGCAGGAGGGCCAGTGGGGGCGGGCGTGGAGCTGCTGTCTGAGGCTGTAGGGCTGGTTGACGCTGAAGAGCTGCTTGAAGGGCATCCTAAAACAAGACCAAGTAATCCACATCCAGGATCCGAGGAAGAGGTAGTAGCGGCCGAAGTTGAAGACGTGCTGCTGTCTGAGGTGCTGGTGGATGACTGCGTTGATGAACTACTATCGCTGGTGCTGGTGGTCGACGCGGAGCTTGACGGACAGCCAAGAAGAACATCCCCTAACAGCCCACAGCCTCCACCACCGGAAGAGCTAGACGAACTCGTAGTCGTAGACGAAGACGACGAGGTTGTGGGGGATGTGCTACTAGTGGTGTCGGTGGTGGTACTGGTGGTGCTGGTGGTGCTGGTAGTCGTTGTATGTGTATGTGTCCTGTGGTGATGCGAGCGACTGGCGGTAATCAAACACAACGGGTCCAGAGGGTCACAAGTCGTAGGCGGTGGAAAATTGGTATCACCAGCACCTATAGAGTTAGATGTATATAAGTACTGGTATGGATGGGGCTGGGCGTCAACACTAACCAAGCAGTCTGGGATACAATTTGCCTCTGCCGCGCAAATCCTGTCTAGGCACCGGCTTGCCGGTCAAAGAACGCCTGGCATGCGAGTTCGTTGAGGACAAATGGGTGGCCTCTACGGGTACAGGGACGCATATGACTAGGATGGCGAACACAACGACGAAGAAAGGATACACAGAGGGCTGCATCGTTGGATATATTTGAATTTTGGAGGTTAGGTTGATGGAAGATGCTGAAGAGCAAAAGCTAGACGAAAGTCCGCAGAACAGATCCCAGAACGATTAACGAGTGTGTGGTTTGCAAAGAATGGGCGGTGAGGTCGGGTGGGCGTCGTGAGCAAGCGTGCAGAGGCTGCAGCTCTAAAGCACACGGCCAATGAAATAAAGCAGGAGGAAGGGTGAAGTAAAACGAACAGCGCGAGAGCGACAAGAGAGGAGGAGAAAGACTGAATACGGGACTACCGTTGCAACATCCTTGTATTACCGCTGCCGATCATCGCAAAAATCTATCAAAGCTAATATTGACTATTTCTCCTCCCTCCACCTTGCGCCTCCTCATTTTTAGTACGCCTCATTTGAAGCAGATTATAATAGCAGGCTCGCTTTTGAATGTCTCAAGCTCGCAAGGGGTATCGTAGGGCTGCGTTAAGTTAGCCTTCTGCAAGCGCAATCGACTGATTTAGTCGTATCCATGGGAATGCAAACTAACCACGCGGCCGAAAGAGGCCTAGAATCTCCGATGCAACTGACGTCGCAGGCGTCCTTGGCACAGGCGGCCAGCGGTGACCATGCGCGTGGCTCTTCAAGTTTGTTCTTGCTTAAAATAAGGAGAATGTTGATGCAATGAAGCATGCTCGATATGCGCAGGTGCAATGTTCACCTCTCTTACAGCATACTACTCTGCATTGGACATGACTTAGACATACAAGGGCGAGTGGATATGCAAATGAATACGCTGCGAGCGAGAAACCAGAAGAAAACACGATGCCCCCTACCATTTAGATGAAGCCGATCTGATGGCGAAAATCAGCAAGGTGTAAGATGCGCCTGCACAGCATATATTATTCACCTTGTTGGCAACATCCAATGCATCGTGGTCCGCCGTCAAACGAACGTACGCCTTCTTCTTGCCATCGGGCCTGCGCAGTTTCAGTAAATGCCGAAACGAGAAGACAAATGCGTGTGAACTCACCGGATGAGGGTGTTGATTTTCGCGGACTGAACATCGTATAACTTCTTCACGGCGTCCTTAATCTGGCGCTTGTTGCTCTTGATGTCAACAATGAACACGAGCGTGTTATGTTCCTCAATCTTCTTCATCGCGGATTCTGTGTTTAGCGGCCTGCACCTCGATCATCAGTGCAATTCGACAAATCTAACCCAACCTTCAACGCACGAGATGATAGTCCGGAACTGGTCCATCCGCGGGACATGAGGAATCGACTTGCGCGGGTACTTTGGGTCACGCTTGAGCTTCAGGGTCTTGGGGCGGTGGAAGGTGACCGAGTAGCGTGTCTTGCGCGCACTGTGCGAGTGTGCACCCTGGAGCGCGGCTTTTTTGGCGGCCTTGGCCTTGGCGTCTTTGGGGGCAACTGAATGCAAGGATCGGCATATTAGCTGGGCATGGGAGCGAAGGATGGATCAGACGCACCTTTGGCCGGGGCTTTGCCCTTGGGTGTCTTTGCGGAGGCCATGAAGAGTCTAGGTTGAGGATGGAGTCAGCGGATGATTCCAGGGACTCTCTGGATCGCATCGAGGTGCTGCATGCTGGCTGGATCTGCACGTCCTCGTCTCCCCATCAAGCCCATCCATTCCTCGACCCGTCATCCAACCTCTCAAGCGATCATCCAGCCCCAACAGTCCAATCCAGCGCAGATTCCAGCATGCAGCGTCAAAGATACGCCCATTCGAGAGTCATGAATAACCAAATTGTAGATACCTTGAGAGATACGGCGCCGACGAGAGTGGTCTTGGGGCTTGACTTTCCGGAGACACTTTGCAGAGACGCGGTGCTATTTGGCCAGATACTCAGAATTTCGTAACAAATCACTACATAAGGGAATATTATGAGCCCAATTTTTTGTCCAAAACACAAGCATCTCGAAAATTGCCGTCAACGCACGCGCACTGACTTGTACCTCCCCGGCCCTCCTGGGCCGTTTAGAAGCTGCATCTGCCATATCTTCTGCATGACTGCTCGTTCTCATTCGTTCCCGACACACGACGTTCAATCAATCAGCAGCCCAAGCTTCTCACTGCTAGGTCTACTCAGACTTTCGATGGCTTCCGCTTGGCTAGGCTTGACACCCAACTTCCGAGTTCGAGTCGCCGTCGTGGGGTACAAATTTTATCAACTGTCGATACATTGCATCCCTTTTCGAATGGCGGCTGCTCGAGTTCGCGATGGAGGAACTGGTCGCTGCACCTCTTTTACTGCCGAGTCACGTTTCCTGCACCACCATTAGTATTGCACTCGCCTAAAGAGGTTTTGGTACTACCAACTGGCCCCAAATCACACCAGCACGATTCAACTTCCCCAAAAAAGTTCTGTCAATGGCACTTACTCTTGCGGATGCCTATCAATGCTCTCAGTAATATTGCGTAAATGGCATAGATAACTCTGCATGTCTGATGCTAAAGAGTGAATCCTACTGAGGCTCTCCTTTTATTCCCATTCTTGACAGCCTTCAGATGTCCTTTGGAGTCTGGATTCCTATTTTTAACCAGTTCAACAGGAGGTGCGCCTTTGCAAGGCATCTGAAACTATTACGATTCATCATCAAACGCTGTGAACTCAAACGAAGTGGCCTCTGGAATGTGGCTGTTGTTGTATTTTATTGTCCTTGAGACTGTTGGAGAATTACACTACTGATTGTTGTTATGTCTTGTTCATTTCCTTGGTTACGCTGATCCTCGAGGATGAGCAAGTGGATGCTCAATACCAGATAGTGGCGTGTGCAAACAATAAGATCGGTCTCACCGGCTGCTTTCGTCGCAACGTGTCTACTTGAAACTCTGTTAATCACCAACCCTGGCTGGTATTCATTCAAAATTAGTCTTCGCAGGGTCTGAACCGTTGGAGCGTTGCCTAAAACTCATGGATCTTGTGAGGGAACAAAAAGGAATCACTGCCCGCATGTTCAACACCGATTGATGCATTGCTTTCGGGTTCAAGTTGCTTGTATCTTTTGACGCGGTGTTACTCTATCAGACTTGCTTAAATGCAAGCCTGATATCTAGATACCAGCAACACTACTGGGCTAATATGAGTCTACCAAATTCACCTACTCAGGCGCAGTGGGCTGTGGATGCGGGCAGCGTAGCAAATGGTATGCTTGTCGATGTCAAATAGTTAACACAAAGCTGAATTCCTTTAGGTACTACAGAGATAGCCTCGGTTCCGACTAGAGCCTTTCAAGCTCTGAAAGACATTTCACTTCGCAGAAAAATAGGGTCATATCGATCCATGTTTCCTCACGAGGATCAGCCGAATATTAACATCAATAATTGGGCCGCTATCTACAACGACCTGTTGCGATCCATCAAGTATGTGAATTGATTGCTCGACTCCGTTTTAATTCAGAAAAGCTGACAGATGGTTCATAGACCGAGGGCACACTCTGAATCTGTTACGCGGCTGGCAATGAAGATTTTGATCACGCAGATCTCCAGCAGCAGAACGAGCTATCTGGTGGAGGCCCTGATGGATATCCCCCCATCAGAAATGCAACTGCTCGTCTCTTCCATCTTTCTGTTTGGCATGAAGGATCTCGAAGACCTGTCAGTATTGCTTCTGGACCAAGTTTGCATGATTGACTGACCAATGGAACATAGTTCTGGTTCTCTAGATCACAAAGGAAAATTGATCACCATTTCTCCTTCCGCAGATCAAGTCGTAGCCGTCACCCAAATTTTGAAATTCGTGTCCAGAATGGCCACACGCTCTGCTCCACAAATTGTCGTAGAGGCGGGCGTACTCGATGTGATCCTTCGGGTTTACATCAGGTTCCCCATATTGGGTGTTGAAACCGCCCAGGACGTAGACCACAAGTCGGCATTGCTCCGATCTTGTCAAACCCTTCTCGAAATATGCGTGGCGGAGACCCCCTCGGTATTCGAGCATCCCGTCTGCTCGCTATGGACGGAATGCAACGCTCAGCCAACCCATCCTCCTGCCTATGGAGACGAAACAGGGGAGAGCCCAATTACTCGCCGTGCCGCATGGAGACGAGCTCCAAGAGCACTTACTAGACAAAGGCTCGCGATCATATTGGGAGGGTCCACATGGAAGTCAAACTCGGGCACCTATGATGAGGCCGAAGCATACTGCGATTTGGTTGAATTTACAAGGTACGTTGGATCTGGACGTACTGAAAGTGTATACGGCCGCTGACAGTTCTCTCCAGATCAGAGAATTACGACGACGAGATGGTCAGTTTGGCCGTCTTGTACATTTTGAAACGCGTCATCAAGAGCAAAAGTGGTGCACAAAGCTTCATAAATGTCCTCACTCGCGGCTCGCAGGACGATGTACATCGCATTTTCTCTGGAATCGTGCGACTTTGGCTTGAAGGCGCTGTGGAGCAAATGGAGAAGACCTCTGATATAGAAGCTTGGGGTGGCTCGGTCTCCGCGTTGAGCGAAACGACATTGCTTGAGCGCGAGAAGGTTAGATTCTTTCAGAAAATGCACGGCCGTGACTCGGTGTTGATTGCCGTCATCACATTTGTGGCGGATAGTGCTGCTGCCATGAACACTGCTGGCAACCGTCAGGCCATGACATCGGCTGGCGTTCTTGCGTTGGTGCTCTCCGCTTTTGTGTGCAAAGACTTCAAATTGGAGACCTTGATGGAACCCACACGGAGAGCCAAAGCTATTCACAGAGAGAACCGGGATGCGTCCATGATTCCAGCGCCATCTCCAATGGCTATCAATACCGAAGCATCTACGCTGTCGGTCCTCGTGCACAATGCCAGTTTCCAAAGGAATTGGCAGGGAGGTAGTTTTGCGCAACGCATAGGCGTATGCGCAGCCTTGGTGAACAGCTTGTTTCCTGTCGCAAACACGGGCGATCAATATGCAATAACGCGAGCACTCTTTCTGAGGATCGTCGCCCATGATTGAGGGATGATGCTGATACCGCTTCATCTGACATGGTCAAGTCTTGGGGGTGAATTTGGCGCTGTAATAATAGTTTCGACATTCAGAAAGCTGGTTGATAGGAAAATTGATAGGAACTTATTTATAGAAAAGGATCATAAAAAACATTGGCTCACTGCACAAGCCTTTATGTTGGTCCGACACAATGCGTTTTGTTACAAATTGAACTAGAAGGCCAAGATCAGTACGTGACAATGCAATAGCAATCGCGCGTGAAAGGCTAAGAATAGCTTTACGAGCTGAGCAAGAGTCAGGATAACCTTGAGAAGCTATTTGATAAGTTACAGGAGTGCCTTGTGCGTTAGGTGTTGTATAGTTGATGAGCACGTTGGAAGGCTGATATTATAATAGAATGATCATGAGCGTTTTCTGCAAGCGGGATATAGAACCACCGAGGCGCGTCGCGTCTTTCCCTTTTGCCCTCAACATCACGTAGTGCTTAGACGCTTCCATCACAAGGATACAGGCCAACCGATAAAAAGGATCGTGCTTACGATGTATATCAAAACCCTCACCATCCAAGGGTTCAAATCTTGTAATATTTTTGTCTATATCCTTACGTTCGTGACTTATGTCTCCAAGACCGAGACCAGACGCAAATCGAGCCATTTTCACCGAGGCACAACGTCGTGGTAGGCAGAAATGGATCGGGAAAGAGCAATTTCTTTGCAGGTGCGTGCGACCAGTTTGTGTACACGATCGGCAGCGCTAACAGTCTGTCTAGCTATTCGATTTGTGCTATCAGATGCATACACCTCGATGTCGCGTGAAGAGCGACAGGCGCTTCTTCACGAAGGAGTGTCAACGACCACCACACTCTCTGCATATGGTCTGGTTCCCGCCCTCCTTATTTCTTGTGCATCCAACTCAACATGTCGCAGTGGAGATCATCTTTGACAACTCGGACAACCGGTTTCCAACCGGCCGCGACGAAGTCATCTTGCGCCGCACGATCGGCCTGAAGAAGGATGAGTACAGTCTGGACAAGAAGAGCGCAAGCAAGGCCGATGTGATGAACTTGCTTGAGAGTGCAGGGTTCAGCAAGTCCAACCCGTACTACATCGTTCCCCAAGGACGTGTATGTCTCGCATCCCACGAGTCACTTCACACTAATGCTAACTCTCATATCAAAGATAACCGCGCTCACAAATGCGAAAGATCACGAGCGGCTCGCCCTGCTCAAAGAGGTGGCAGGGACGAAAGTCTACGAGCAGCGACGTGCCGAATCCCTCCGCATCATGTCCGAGACCGACGCAAAGCGCACCAAAATTGGCGAGCTGCTAGAGTACATTGAGTCACGGCTGGCTGAGTTGGAGGAGGAAAAGGAGGAGTTGAAGGAGTTCCAGTCCAAGGATAAAGAGCGGCGATGCCTCGAATACGCGTTGTATCAGCGAGAGCTGGAAGAAGTTGGCGAGGCTCTGGAAGAGATTGAAGAAGAGCGCAAGGGCGAGGTTCACGGAGCGAATGTACGACGTGAACAGTACATGGACCGGCAGAAGGAGATCCAGGTGAGCAACTACTTGTTGACTGGCTGCTAACATTTGACCTAACACTTGGAATAGCAATGTGAACAACGAATTACCTCTCTCACACACGCACTCTCCTCCCTTGCCCTTAGTCGTCAAAGTGCTCAATCCGAGCTTAACGACCTCGTTGGGGCTCAGGCCGAATTGAGATGCTTGGTAGACGACCTGCGAGCATCATCCGATCTCGATGGTGGCAAACGTGCCGCTTTGGAGTCTGAGCTCGCGGATGTTGCTGGGCAAATAACGCGCAAGGAACGCGAGCTGGCCAAGGTCACGCCCAAATGGGAGTCTCAGCGCGCCAAGGAGAGCGCAGAGAAACGAAAGGCACATGAGGCGCAGACACAGTTAAATGCGCTATTTGCAAAGCAGGGGCGCCTGAGTCGCTTCAAGACCAAAGCCGAAAGAGATAGATTTCTGAACCAGGACATGGCGTCTGTCCAGGAGTATATAGAATCGCGCACTAGCGCACTCGAGAAGACGAGAGGAGAGCTGGAAATATCAAAGGAGTCGTTGAAGGAGGTCGAGGAGCGCATCGAGGGGGCATACGAAACCAACGAAGATGGCAAGACGCGCCTCAAGGACCTGGCTGATCAGATGACGAAGCTCAAGGATGAACACAGTGAGGTGACCGAGAAGCGCAAAGAATTCTGGAGAGAGGAAACGAAGTTGAGCAGCCTGGTGAACAGGGCAGCTGACGAACGGAGATCCGCTGAGAACAACTTGGCGAGCATGATGGACAAGGTAAAAATGCTGAATGTCCTCATTCTGCACATTGCTAATTTTCTAACTTAGGACACGGGCATGGGCTTGCGCGCCGTCGATCAGATTGCCGAGCGACATGGCTTTGAGGGCGTATATGGACCTCTATACCGCCTATTCGAGGTTACGGATGCGAAATTCAGCACAGCAGTTGAACTAACAGCTGGGAATAGGCAAGTTTCTCTGGGATCCCGTCGCTCGCGCGTTAATCTTTGGCAGTTTGTTCCACATTGTTGTCGATAATGACGCCACTGCATCGAAAGTCCTTGATATCATGATAAAAGACCGGACGGGCCGCGTAACATTCATGCCACTCAACCGGCTGAAACCCAAAAACCCAGCGCCCCCCAACGCACAAGACGCCATCCCGCTCATCGACAAACTGCGGTTCGACCCAGCGCACGCGAAGGCATTCCAGCAAGTCTTTGGAAAGACGTGTGTGTGCCGGGACTTGACAATTGCTGCTGCGTATGTAAAGAGTCACGGGATCAACACGATTACACTGGATGGTGACAAGGTCGACCGCAAGGGTGCAATGACAGGTGGGTACCATGATGTGCGGCGCTCGCGTATTGAGGCTGTCAAGAACGTGGGGACGTGGCGCGCCAAGTGGGAGGCAGAGGATAAGCGCCAGAAGGAGGTGAAGGCGGCAATTACTGAAATGGACCAGAAACTCGCAAAGATCACAGGGCAACTGCAGGTCCTGGAAAATAAGCAAGGGCAGGCGCGCGCTGCAAGGCAGGTGTCCCTCCAAGAAAAAGATGCGTTCCAGCGGGAAGCAGAGAGGTTAAAGGAGCGCATCGCAAGGCTTGAGACCGATATTGATGATGCGGAGACAGAGCTCATCGGACTGCAAACAAAACTAGCTGATTATCAAGCGGAGCTTGCCAGTCCAATGACCAAGAGTCTGACTGATCAAGAGGAGGCGATGATTGAGTCTTTGGGCAAGGAGGTAGAGAGTCGGCAGAAGCATATCATTGAGCTGAGCAAGACTCGGGTTGAGGTAAGAATGTAATTGATAGTTGGTCCAATTGCTAATGAAGCCTTTGCAGCTGGATAGCCAAAAAGCAGGGCTGGAAATAGAGCTCAATGAGAGTCTTCGCCGGCGCAGAGCTGAATTACAATCCAAGATCGAAGCACTGAGTGAAGCGGAAAACGGGCAGTCTTCTACTGCAGACGTCTTATCCGCTCGTGTCCGGGAGCTCAATGCACTGGATCAATCAATCCAGAATTTGACAAAGAAGTCCCAAGGTAAATACGCAGCACCTTTGTATGTATTGGTGTCTACTTACGCGCTACGAAGATTCGGAGAAGGAGGCAGAGAAGTTGACCGCCGACCTGCAAGAACAGCGAGCATCATTAGAAAAGGTGCAAAATCAGCAGTCTGAGGATAGCCGAGGAATCGCTAGGCAGCAAAAGAACACGGAACGGTACCTGGCCAAGAAGAACATGCTCACAGGCCGCAAAGACGAGTGCAACCGCAATATTCGTGACCTTGGAGTACTTCCCGAGGAAGCATTTGAAAAGTATACAAACGAGAAACTAGATAGGGTAACGCACTTCTCGTTTCGTGAGAAAGCATGCACGGCTGAACGTGTTCACTCTCCAGCTCGTCAAGAAGTTGCACGTTGTCAATGAGGGCTTGAAGAAATTTGCCCACGTCAACAAGAAAGCCTTCGAGCAATATAACAATTTCACGAAACAGCGGGATACTCTTCTCCAGCGCCGGGAGGACTTGGACAAATCTGCAAAGTCCATCGAGGAGCTCGTCGAAGTTCTAGATCAGCGTAAAGATGAGGCTATCGAGCGTACATTCAAGCAGGTTGCGAGTAATTTCGAGGAAGTGTTCGAAAAGCTCGTACCTGCGGGCAGAGGGAGACTTATCATCCAGCGACGAATAGACCAAGTAAGCCCAGTCCACCACTTCGAAAGCCAATCCCTTTTTACAGTGCTTGATGATATAGGATGAAGATGAGGAAGACGAAGCCGATGACACCCAGCAGAGTACTATTGATAATTACACCGGTGTTTCCATCAAGGTTGATGTGTTTCAAACTGGCGTTTACATCCCACTCATAGCAAATATGCAGGTCTCATTTAACTCTAAGGTCGACGAAGGACTCCGGATACAACAGCTTTCAGGGGGCCAAAAGTCACTCGTTGCATTGGCTACTGGTGAGTGCCTACTATGCCGGAGTTGTCTGTGCTAACGCCCCTTTAAGTATTTGCTATTCAGAAATGTGACCCTGCGCCATTCTATTTGTTTGATGAGGTAAATTCATAGCTCTGCAATCCGTCACCATATGGACTGAGCCCTTCGTAGATCGATGCCAATCTCGACGCTCAATATCGCACAGCTGTCGCGAGTACGTTTGCTGGCAATTTCTTTGGCAAATTTCCCACTTACGTGATGACATAGCAATGATCCACTCGCTGTCCTCCACGGCCCAATTCATCACTACCACTTTTCGGCCAGAGATGCTAGTTCACTCCGACCAATTCTATGGAGTGCTATTCAACAACCAGAAGATCAGCTCTATCAGGAGCATTAAACGGGAAGAAGCCATGGAATTTGTTGATCAGGTTTGTTGTAATATGCGGTCCTTGTATGTCATAGCTCATCGTCGTTGCAGGAGGCACAAGCTCAATAGCGTCGAGTTGCCACCGCTGTTGCCTTCGGAGAGTTCTTGTCGCAATTCCTATTTTCTGGTCCCTCCAAGTTTCTGTAACTGTAGTGTACTCTAATTTAATTGCTCCTTACACGAAAGATGACCTTCTATCGATGTCGTTCTCCTCTAGTGAAGGTGAGCTTGATGGTCGTGGCTAGTCTCTACTGGACATCTTTCAAGTACTCGTTCCTATTGTGTTCCTAAGTCGTGGCGATGCGCAAACTTTCATTGAACGTCGGCCTCCTCACGTGATCGTGATCTCTCGAGCTCCTTGTTGCTTCCATCATGTTATTGTCAACAAGATATAGCCTTGCTTCGCTGCGGCGGTGCGGGGTGGTAAGCTAAATAGAGCTCACAGAGGAGCAGTTGTTATCAAATATTAAACGAGACCTGGTCCAAGCATCAGGTATCCAAAAATGATAGACTCGGAAGCCCAAGCAGGTGAATAAAAGATAGGATCTGAGACCTGTCGGACCTCGATGGACCGGCCGGTCAGGAAAGACAATATGGGTGGGCAAAGCACCAAAGGGTCTAGAACGAGAGCCAAATAGAAGCAAACGAAAGCGCACCATATGCTTAATGATACGAGTTATTTTGTATGTATTTATAGAATTTTCCCTTTATAACCACTTGTATGGACAGAGGAGGTCTTAGTTTCTATGTACGTATATCGGCATCGGCGCTTTAGATATGTCTAATATTGTTAATGCCAGTATGTTCGCTTTGGCCCTTTGAGCACTATCATCATATGCAAAGATTGCTCATAGAGAACGATATATGCAGCACGATCGGATATATGGTACTCATATGACTGGCATTGAGAGTCGGCCATGAGCTCGAGATGCATGAGAGGTCCTAGTGATAAGTAACTCGGTACTGTTTGTAACAGAATGTAACAACGCATGTCGCCTTCTAAGCAAATAACGAGTGATTGAAACGATTGGTCGAGCTTGGGCTTTCACTAAATCTCCTCCCCAGCCACCCACCTCCTCATCAGTTCCAGCGCCTCCTTCGGCTTGTTATAGGGAACCTAAGCACATATGCGAGTCAAAACTGGTGATCGGTTCGCTTCGTCGCTTGCGAAACACATACCATGTGACCGGCCCCTTCGACGGTAACATACGTCAAGGCTCCCTTTGCCCTGACCTTCCCAGCTACTTTGCCTTCAACCTTCCACTCGTTTAGCTTTTCCAGCCCATATGCCTCTGCACCGCTCCACTGCAGTTTCCTCGTCCAGCGCTCATTTCCGATCCAGTTGCAGATCCAGTCGTACGTTCCCACGTAGATCAATGTGCGTACCCCACGATCAAGAAGCGCTGAAACATAGTCCTGCGTCGGATGGTACTCATCTAGCGCTGTGTTGAACGCTTGGCCCACTTGCGAGGAACATGAAGTAAAGTTCTTGGTGATAGAGAGGTCGACGCCGAGCATCTTCCGAGTGCGTGGATCACTCAGGTATGTAGATATATGTCTGAAACAATCAAACGGCACCCATTAGGTGTGGACAATCAGGATGTTATGGTGCTAACTTTGTGACCGGATAGCAAAGGGTGTCGGCAATTGGACCGTCACATTCAATACTGATATCATAAGGGTTCATTCCTGTTCAAAATTTGTCAACGAATGCATCGCGTGGACCGAAAAGCACAACGAGACCGGTGACAAAATCAAGAATGGAAAGCACTTACCGGTATTGAAAAACGGCACCATCAGCTCGGTGGAGCAGAAGCTCATAGCAGCTTCACAATTCATGGCGTCACTTGTCTCTATGCACGCATGCTGAACCCATTTTTCGCATCTTGGAAGCTACACGAATCGAACGTCTGTCAGGAAGTGCCACAGCCTGGAATGCAGAGCACTTACCGCCTGCTTCATGCGGATGCACGATCTGGTATGAGATGGTGGACGTTAGTTGTAGGCTAAAGCCACCTGAATTACGCACGCAATGTCCTGGATGGGATGCACGGATGCAGGAGTACATTGCATGTCAAAATATGAGAGCATCATTCCCGCAAAGTCCGTCATGCCATTTCCTACGGGTCACACTGAGATTGACGTGCACCATGCAGAGTCAAACTCATACTCACCTATGATGATAGATGTGAGGTTAATGGGCGATAGTCCTGCATCAACGAGTACCGCGTTTTGGTCATATACTTCTGCCGCGAAAACAGGTATATATCGGCCCTAACATTCACGATTAGCAGTGCAGTAAGAGAGAAATAAGATTCTGTGCTGACTCCGTAAGATTCTCCTGCCATATGAAAAGCCCTCCCTTTGAACTTGGTGAAATGCTCAAAAAAGATGGCGACGAAAGCAGCGATATCCACAGCAGCTTCCTCTGTGGTGCTCTGGGCACTCCCATGTCAGCTTTGCCGACATGGATAGAAATTTGGGGCAAGCGCGCACCACTGTCTCGCCATAATCGGCGTAGCTGTAGCCCACACCAACAGGCTGGTCAACAAAGAAGAGATTTGCGGTTTCTGTCCAGCTTTCAGGGTGGTAGTGTGGTCCACTGGCGTTGCTGATGCGGCACGGTCCAAGCTCCATGAATAAACCCAGGGACGAGGAGCATCCCGGTCCACCGTTCGTCCAGAATATCACATCGTCAGAGTCAGGGTTACGCCTGCTCTCAAAGAAGTAGAAAAACAGATGACGGGCTTCAACGTCAATGTAACCCGTGTATGATCTATGCAGAAGTCAGTCCAAAACACATCCAGTGAGTTTGTGAACACACTTGACACTGTCATCACAGAACCCGCTGGGGCTCTTCTTGATCCTCACGCTATGCTGCGGGAACGCAGGGTGCTCAAGAGTCGTGAAGACTTCTTCATCGAGGGTGCGAAGGTCCTCAACGGAGCTAAAAAGTCCATTATCCAATGATGCAGCCCAGTTGGCATCGAAATGTGGTCTCCCAACTTGCTTGTGCTTGTGCTTTTGGTACGACGGGGCGTTTGCCGCAAAGAATGATTGGGCCTGGTTCGCATTAGCTGCAAGCGCAAGTGATATCCACAAAGCAGAGAGCGCCGTAGTCCGAAACATGATAATCTAGCTGGATGATCGACGAACCAAAGTGGTAGTACCAGGTAAGACAATCTGAAGCGCTATGAGCCGGGCCGTCGTCGTCGAAACGGTTATTACGTTAGTCGTTACGTCGACTCCGATCGAGCTTTGCTCCTGCGCGCTCCCGTCACTCACGAATTATGCCACTCAAGTAGCTCATGTTGCAACGATATATTCTACACGCGCTCGTCATTGGCACCTGCTAAAGATCACAACATCGAGATTCGAAACCCACAAATCTTTCAGCAGCTTGTTGCAACTTTTCGCCGCTCTCTGGCAAGGTTTTCCTGGGGCTCCCCGAGGGCTCTGGCAATCGTCATTCGGCCATGTAGCTGAGCCGTCTAGTGGTATCGACGTCATGGGCTATGGCATACGGGAAATGACTTTGGCAACTCAAGCCGATTTTTTCTCCATTCAACTTCGATTATGCGCATGCACGCTCGCTACGAAGACGAGATGTGCGCGTTCGTTGCGCCGCTACCTCAGCGCCGACGAACAGGCGACGGGTTCCGTGTCACCCTCCTCTCGCAAAAGATCGGGGCTCCGGAATGGTGCAGGCGCTGACCGTGGCTGAGAATCGCATACCGTTATGACAACATGCATGGTATTAACACGACAATGTGACTGCGTCCCTCCTACTGTCCCTCCTCTCCACACCGAACGAGAAGATCGGGGCCGGGCACATTGCTTGGCCGACCCGCTGCAGGGCATCGCGTGCCAAAAATTGAGCTACGTGGTGAGTTGTTATAAGCACAAGGAGCGCGATGCTGTGCTTGATTGCCGTTGGTCTTGATCATCCCGGCGGGCTTGGATGTCGTGGCGGGCTCGATGTGGGTGGGCTTGACGTTGGTGGCGAGCTTGCCGTTGTCGAGGCTGATTGCTCAGTGTCGGATACCCGTCCCTCGTACATTGGTTGGGAAGAGGCGGGCACAAAGTCTCGTGTCCGCGACATCTTCAGGTCATAATTTGCAAGGCAAAAACATCAGATCCGAATGCAATTGCTCATACCTCTCAAGCCACACGAGCAACTGAGAAGAATCTATTTTATTAGAGAAATGTGCACTAATACGGTAGCCTGTCGTCTGGAGCGTTATCCAATGCACTGCCGCGCGAACCAACCCATCGAGCCCGCAGTGACAGCGCATAGTACAAGGATCGCGATGTCTTCCCGGTTCTCCGTGGCTTCTATGATCCGTTGGACCGTGCGTTCCATGGATGCTTTCGCAGCCGCTGCTGAGGCTGCGTTTGAAGGTGCACTGGAGGCAACGTTGGCCTCTGATCCTCTCGAAGATACGGATTTCATCACATCCTGCACGCGCCTTTCATGTGCCTCGAACTGCGCAGTGAGATGTTCCATCCCAGCCTCTAGGGTCGTCGCGTTTTGGGCGCTGAGGTCCTCGATCTTCTTCTCGAACATCTTAGCCATCCGCCGCCTCTTCCACGGCTCGATGAGGATGGTGGCTGAGATAAACACGAGCAAGTTCAATGCAATGGCGGCCATGGTGCCATAAGTTGACGCGCTGCGGATTTTGTCGGACCACACCTGCTCGTCGTGATAGCGCGCCAAGATGGTTCGCATCCTGCACGTCGAGTCACATCAGTCTTAAGCAGTGTAGATGGATAGGATTACTTACAATTCACTAAATTCGCGATCCAACGCGTCTTCGGCCGCGGTCACAGCACTTTTGGCCAATTTCTCCTCTCGATCGTAGTCGTGCTCTTGAAGCATGATCGTGGTAAAGCGACTCCGGTCGGCATCACTCCAACCCGAATTTTTGCGGTTGAGGAGATCGTTGACTTCTCGCTGGGAGCTAGAGCGCTGCAGGACAGCATTTTCGTAAGCTTTCTTGGCTTGGCGTGCAGCTTCGCGCGTTGCCTCAATCTTATCCTCTTCAAGATTGAAAGAACGCGTTAGGACATGAAGAGAACGATGACCAGTGGAACAAACGCACCTTGTTCGATCACCCTCTTCTTCAAACTCTCTATCTCCTCGTATCCAGTTACTTTATTGAGATGTGCACCCAGTTGCGAGAAGGTTTTGGCTGTATTGACGGTGAATTCGTCGGTCCGTTGTCTGACAGCAGCCACGCTCTGCCACGACAACTCCCTGAAACGGGTTCTGAGGGCCTCCAAGTCCAAGGCAGATGAATTCAAAGATTCGGGGGTCTGCCTGCGAGAGTGCTCTTCCGAGGTGAACGGTGCATCTGGCCCATGGTTCTGGGGCTGATCGGTGGGCTTGGTGTCACTAATAATATCGGTGCGCTTCTCGTCGCCCCAGACGGTGCTCGTTCGGATGTTCCGGGTGACCACAGAAATTCCAGTGACGGGTTGGGAACATCTTGAAGTCAATATTCTAGAGTGATGCAGAAGGCCGAAGGGTCTGAGGATGGCTTGCTTTAACATGTCACTGAGAGCAGCAAATAGCAGTCAGAGAAATATGGATGGATGAATGGTATGGGGGTTTGGCCCCCGAGCAGCAAGCACTTATAGCAACGGTCTATAACAAAGCGATAGCAAAGCGTCGGTGGCCAGCACCCATGTAGGGCAGCAAGGTGGAAGAGCAGGTGGGACGGCAAAGCGCTTACCACACTCAAGCCATCCGAATTCAACCGCGCGCGCTTTGACCTCAGAGAAATAGTATTATCCTTCGGCAATTCTCTGATATAACCCGCATCGTAAGAATAGTGAAAGTGGGATTATGTATGGCGTTGGGGTCATGATAATCTAACAAAGGAAACACAGAGTCTATAGCGAGTTCTCTAACTCCAGACATCCAGCATCAATCTCGAACGCTCCTTGAGCAACTTCATCTCAGCCGCACCCTCAACTTCCGCAGAACCGCCCTTAGACTCTCCCAGAATCTTCGCCAGCGTATCCTCGACCTGCTTAGCCATGCTCTTCGCGTCACCGCAAATGTATACGTAGCCCTTGCCGTTGAGGATAGCATCAGCGACCTTCTCACGATCTTCCCAAATGAGGTCCTGGACGTAGATCTTGCTGCCGTCGGCCTTGTACGGCGGTTCGCGTGAGAATGCCGAGTGCATAGTGAATTTGCCCTTGAGCTCCTCAGTGTATTGCGGCCATTCGTCCTTGTACAGGAAATCCTCAGTAGATTTGCGGCAGCCGTAGAACAGAGTGATGCGTCCCCAGTCAGCAAGCGCATCTGGACCGTTCTTCTCGATTGTGCGACGAGCCAAAGCCACTCGCTCCTGGACGAATCCACGGAAAGGAGCCACACCCTGAAACCCATGTGTTAGATGTCAGTCTAAACATTTTGAAACAAAACTTACAGTGCCTGGACCAATCATGATAACGGGGCTCTTGGGATTTGTAGGCAGGCGGAAAGTAGAGCGACGGACGTGAATGGGCGACTTGTAGATGGTCTCCTGCTTATACGCGCCACGGGGACCCTCGATAGCGTATGTAGGGGCATAGACACTAGCAGGATCCGCGCTGCCGTTGGCCGTGACGAAGGGAGCGGCATCGCCGTTGGCAGCGTACTTCAAGTTCAACAAAAAGTTGGATCCAACACCGTATACCCACTTAGCAGGAACCTTCTCGCTGGCAACACTTTCGTATTTGAGCACGACGGCGGTAACGTGGATAGTGGTGGGATTGAGCTTGGGGCTGGACGAGATGGAGTAGTACCGGGGCTGGAGACGGGGGATGGCAGAAACGATGACGTCGAAAGGAATGGTCCACTTGGTTGTGTTCTCAGCATTGGGAACAGCCTTCAAGTCGTTGCCAGCAGCGAGCTGGAGAACCTCTCCGAGTTTGAGGCAGCCGTTGGCCACGATGGCGCCATATTGTTCCTTGTTGGTGCTCAGCGATTTGAGGAAAGCCTCAGCATCCGGAGAGGGGGCAAACTTGGAGAGATGACCGAGGATCTGGCGACCTGTGACAGCGCTGATATCGATGTAGTTGCGGAGGACGGTAATATAGGTGGTGGGGACAGGGAATGGAACCTTGGCGAGAGCAGGGTCGAGAGACTCAATTCCTATAACCTGATCTTTCTTCTCCCACAGGCCAAGTGCACAGAGAAGACGGGTGACTTCGACTTCTGGGTTCGTAGGCCAAACACCAACGTGGTCGCCATGTTGATAGGTTATTCCAGAACCTTCGATACCAAGCTCAACGTGGACACAGTTACGGTCGCCGCCTACCTGGAAGAGCTCCCGTGATTCGACGATTGGCGCAGGATATGGGTTCTTCGCGTCGTGGATACCCTTGGTCTTGGTGAGAGCGCGAGCAGAGAGCTCACCTAAAGCGCCAGGTTAGTAGTTGCGCGACAGGAATCGTGGATAGCACATACCGAGGTAAACTTTCTCGGGTGCATGAGACTCTAACTCGCTGACAGCAAAGTCAGCGCTGTCTCCGCCCTGGCCTTCCTCGACGCCCATTTTGCGTGCAAAGTCCTCCCACATAGCATCCTTCCACTCCAGATAATCCTCCTCCATACTCTTGTCGTCGTCACCCTCTCCTCGCTCACCGCAGCGAACAGCGCCCATCTCCCCGAGGATAGTATCAACCTTGCGGCCAATAAGATTGTAGTGCTCGTATGTCTTGTTGCCCAGTGCGAAAACGACGTATTTGAGGCCCTCGAGCTTGCGCTCTCCATTGGAAAACTCGAAAGACTCGTCCTGGAGGTTCTGCATGAGCTGCACGGCATTATCCGTGGGCTCACCCTCGCCGTACGTCGCCATCACAAAGAAGACTGCGCAGTCTTCGGGAAGCTGATCCAAGTTCTCAAAGTCGTATTCCTCCGGGTCGCACACCAATGAAGTGAGACCAAACTTGGATTTTGCCTCCTTGGCAAGACGGATGGCGTATTCCTCTGCCGTGCCAGTCTGAGAACCGTAGAAGATCACCAAGCGCTTTTTCTGTGAGACGATGGTATATATGAGTAAGGGAAGGAGCTACGGAAATATATGACTACTCACACCAGCCTTCATCTTCGCTATGAAATCTCTTGGGTTTTCATCACTGTCTGCACCGGCACCGGGAAGTTTGGAGGTCAAGGGGATAGATTTGGGCTTCGAAGCCGCGAATATTTGGTCTCTAAACAAATAGAGCGCGGCGAGAGCTACGCCGAGAGCGAGAATGAGAGCGTCCGAAGACGAGGAGGCCATGGCGCCTAGGGGAGGAGGGGACCTTGAATTAGGGGGCAGCACTAGGCTGAAGGTCGTGGTGGTGAGGGGAGAGAGAGGCTGTAAAGACACGTAGTCCGACCTCCGTTAAAAATCATGTGCTTATGTAAATGTATGCTCTGTCTGATCTCCCCAAATCCCACCCGGTCGAATCCATCACTCCGACTCATCGGCAGTGCGCTCTGCCCAGGATGTCCGCAAACCCTGCGGCTTTCAATAAAATCGTTTGTGTCACAGCTACTTTTGCTGCGCGGATAGGCCGATGTGAAGCGGTGTGCGAGCGCTGCGGCCGTACCAGGGCACAATGATCTACATATATACGGACAAGCTCCTTATTTGCTCACGAGGTCTAAACCGAACGTTACTGGGTCAATCGTTCAAGACACAGGAGAGGCCATTGCCGAAAGGTCGGTCATCCCGAGGGGAACGGAGCAGTTCTTGAAACTCGATGCTCCGACCTCTGCTCGAGCTCGTAGTTGGCGATCTCTACTTGATGTCTTGCATCATTCGATGCAGTGTGTATTTATCACATGCATATGCGCAGTAGCTCTCGCTGGGGTCACATACTTGACAGAAAGCCTACCTGCAAGTCAGCCCCAATGATTGCACTTTCGGGCACTCTTTCTGCAAGCGAGAAAGGCACTGAAAGGCAGTGCAGACGGATCAAATGTGCTTTGGTGGCAAGCATAGCAGCCTCGCTCGCATACTTCCGCTGGTTAAGACGTTCTTTGTTTCTATCGATCTCGTCTATTGAACACACAGAGCGATATTCGAAGACACAGAAATAGGCCGCACTCGTACTTGCAGATTACCAGAGACCAGCAAGGTAGCTTTGGATACCTAGTGTGACGTGACCGCCTGGTTGTTTTATGAACAATGGTCTGATGTTGAATTTCGAGCACAATTGCTGCCAAAGCTTGGTTATTATCAGTCAGCATGACACTGGAAAACTGCGAATTTGGGGCAGATAAAATAAATGTGCCCACTTCAGACAAAAACGCCCTCCAAACTTCGCCTGACATGCACGTCGAGACCTTTCCCAATTAACACGAGTTTCCCTACCTCCGGCACTCCAACAGCGTTTTCTTCATCCATCTTGGATATCTCGTATAGATTCTGCACTCCTTGCAAGACGTACTTGGTCCCGGCGTCCATTGTGAATAATCCTTTGCATCTTAAGACTTGTAGGATACTCCCTTCTGCTCTGGGTGGTGCGTTGGGAAGACGGTTCTCCCAGAGAACTGTCCGGATCCATTCGTCCAATCTCTCCAAGTGAACAGATGACAAGACGGGGCAAGTGACCTGGAGGCTGGAGATACCGCGCGCCTCATAGTGTGTGTCGTGATGAACTGAGTCCTCCGCGGGATCGTGTACGTGCGATGGCGTTGACATGGTTCGGTGGAATGACGAAGCGGAAGCGAACGCCTCGATTCCTATGACTAGAGACAAGTCCACTTGGCCCTGCGTGGTTCTGTAAATTGGAGCAGCAGGGTTGACCGTCCGAATTAGTTGCTCTGTGGACGCTACTTTAGCCTCGGTGACCAGGTCCACTTTGTTCAGTAGGATCACGTCTGCGCATGCGACTTGCCTGTGCCGTATTAGGAAGAAAGAAAACAAAAAGTAACAAATGATTTACCGAAGGCTTTCACCCTCACCCTCAATTGCACTGTCATCTTGCATTTGCTATCGGCCATAAGACGTAGTATTTGACGTGTAGCACTGCCAACACACCTTTTCGCCAAACACGGCATCCACGACACAGACCACGCCATCAAGCGCGATGTCGTTTCCCAGGCCGGTAGTGTATTCTTCATTCTGCCAGAAGATAGATGCAATGGGTCCTAGCACAAGTGTCAGTGGCTGGGCTGTCTGCGCAGGAACTACGCACCTGGGTCTGCAAGACCCGTGGTCTCTAGCAAAATATGATCAAAAGCACCCTTTCGCTGCATCAGTTTTTCTATCGCGGCAACTCCTGTATCTTTAATGCTGCAGCAAAGACACCCGTTCGGCAACTCGAGTAGCTCTTCCGATCCCTCAGCAGTAGGGTCATCAGGTGAAGATATATTGATCGCCTTAGCTACAGTATTTATAAGTAGCACCCAACATTTGATACAAGGAATTCCATACCTTCGATGTCCTAAAAACAAATGAGCAATTAGCACAACCCCGGTAATTGATCACTCACAGCTGTGTCTCCGAATTCATTCATAATGACAGCGATACGATAACCATGTCGCTCTGTAAGAATTCTCCTGCTGTAGAGTCAGATATATGAGTCGCTCCAATGTGATTTGCGCGCACTTGAGTAGGGTTGATTTACCCGCGCCAAGAAATCCACAGATGATCGTGAGTGGAACGCGCTTCGAAATTTCCGCAGGATCACCGGCTGGCTGCCCAAGCAAATTTCTTGTCATTTTTATCAGTCACCTTTGCAAGTAGGTGAGCCTGTGCACCTACGGTACATCATCATCGGAGTCCATGATGGTAGAAGTTGAGAAGTAGCTCGGAGGCTTTCGTTGACGGAGACGCGCTGCTTTCAAATTACCGTGTGTTTTCTAACTTGTTGCTGCACACTCATCTCTCAGCAGTGTCTCCACTTTCCCTTCATATTTCTCATCAAATGCAAGGCGAACCAACTGAAGAAGAACTGCGCAATATAGTCCAAGGGCCTGGTGACGTAGAATGGCGGTGAGCCTCGTCATCAGTGGCCGGAGCGATGGGCTAAAGTCGCGTTGCGGCAGGTACGAAATGAGACGCGAGTGCCAGGAGATACTCCCAGGTCTCCTTCTTGGTCCATTCCAGGTCTCAAAGGATCTTAAAGTGCTCCAAGAGCTGGGGATCACCCATATGTCAGTGCACACGCACCTCTAGACCAATACGCTTAAGACTGAGCATATATGATCCATATAGCGTGTGCATACGTGATGCAAAGGAGGCATTTTCAGTCAAGCCAAGATTCCTCGATCATTTCAAATACTTAACATTAGATGTGGAAGACAATGAGGAGCAGAATCTTATTCGGCTATTTCCCGGGTGAGGGGCGTGGTCGGGCGAGATACCAGCCTTTTCTCAACTCAGAGTTCAATTCAGCGCGAAAGCATTTATAGACCAAGCGATAGCAGGAGGAGGTCGCGTTCTTGTTCACTGCAACGGTATGCGGTTGACAAGCCCTCTTGAATCAACACTGATTGAGCTGTGGCGTTTTAGGTGGTATCAGTCTTTCCCCAGCTTTTGTCGTCATGTTCGTGATGCAGCATTATAATCTCGCGTGGGAGGATGCCTTGCACATGGTGCAAAACAGGCGCTACTGCATCTCGCCCAACGGGGGCTTTCTGACTCAAATTAAGGTAATATGTTGCAAAAGCCGGACCAGCTCCTGGCGTTCATGGCTGAAGTCTGCTCCTATAGGAATACGAATCGATCTACAGGGCTAGTAAAGCCGTGGCCGCGTATCCAATTTCTCAGCGTCAGGTCTCGAGAAGAAAGAGAGACGACGAGGATGACGACGAGGATGAGATGCGGTAAGGGTGTGCGTTCTTGAAGCATTGCATGCCGCTTATCTGTCACGATCTCTGTAGGGATGATGATCGCAAACGGATCTTGGTTTCTGAGGATCGCGGTGGCTTCAAACTGAAATCCGGAGACCCAAACGCAATGGACGACTCATAGTCAACTCTTTTAACTCACATTATATCGTGAACCCACCTGTGCTATCGCTCCTTCGAATAATCACACCATTACTATTCTGCACATATTTAAAGAATCCACGACACATTGAATTTGCCACCACACTCGTAATAAATATTCTATAAACTTTTGATCTTGGCCTTCTCTTTTTCCTGAACAACTCGCTTCGCGTGGACATCTGTGATACTATTCAGATACTGATGAAGATATATGTTTAATGCTGAACGCACCTTTCCGCTTCACGAATGCCTCTACAGAGATACCGGCGAAGACAACAGCTGCGCCTGCCCATTGACCCAACGTGAGCTGATGTTTGTATACTACCACAGACAGTAGCATAGTGAACAGTTTGCGCGTCAATGTGATGGTTCTGAGATCTTATTAGCATTCATCATACCAAGGATGATACAGCAAACTTACACCAAAGTCAAAGAGCCGAAGTGCTGCAATGTTTCGAAGATGAACAGCTGGCCCAACGCGCCGGTTAATGCGAATTGCCCCAAAGGCATGAGCACAGATGGATGTGTACGAATGAATGCAATCGCGTCGGCAAGCTCCGAATGACCTCCGCTCGTTGGGTGAATCACGGGAATATAGGGAAGGGGGAGAACCGACAGGCTGACAGATAACATCGTGCAAAAGAGGTTAATCCAGAACATCATCTGCTGCCCAGAAACTTTATAACGAGAAAATATCTCGTCCTGGGTCGAGTTCGTAGCGCCGTCGAGAGCGAGGTTGATGAGCAGGTATGCACTTCCTATGAGACTTGCATACGGAGTCAGATCTTTCGACGCTCCTGATCCTTTCTTGGGCTGTTCATTCCCAAAGCCCATGAAAATAGTAATGCCTGCAGTAACCATAAACACAACGAGGTACTTGTGCGGGGCAAACTTGCGGCGGTAGAGGAGGACGTTCATGAGCATAACGGGGACGAGTTTGCACGATTTGCCGAGGACCATGGCGGGGTATGTAATGTATGAAAGAGCGGCGAAGCCAAATGGTGCGGCAGTTGTAATGAAGACGGAGCACTGAAGGAATCTAAGGAGGAGCGCGGAGCGTTGCGAGCTTGTCTGGGTGGGTTTCGCGCTGCCGTTGGTCGCAGGCTTCCCATTGCCATTCTGCAGGGTGGTACGGGCCTCAGTCTCGAGGCCCAAGGTCTGCGCCAAAGTCTCGCCAGACTTGCGGCGGATCACAATGTAGATGAGTGCCGACAAAGAGCTAAGAGCACTCTGACAGGTGCCCAGAAAGACTGCTGATCGAAACTTGTCTGAAGATTGACCGTCCAGCGATTTGAAAGGCACAGACACTATGGGTGAGATATATTAGCTGGGTAGATGTGCAGTTTTTGATATGACGCACGTCTCTCCTGTGCTATTGCCCAAAGCTACGTCGCGTCAGCAATGCAAGCGCTCAAGAGCTGAATGGAAACACACCAAAAACATGGAGTAGACTCCAACGACGCAGAGGGCCAACCTTTACAGGAAGATGTGAGATCTCATAGACCTGTTGAGCGTATGGAAAAACTGACCTCAGGAAGGACATGACGGTATAAGTTAGAGGTGTGATGTGTCGATTCTAATATGGTACCAGGCTATCGACGTGTCAGAAACAAACCCTAACCTAACTCCACTGACCCCGCCCCGAGGAAACCGCTATCTAATCTAATCTCCACTACAAGTATAACCTGACCGCTTTCTGCAAATCTTCTCGTGGAGTCGTACACGGCGATCCAAAATTCAGAGATTGAAAGGGCTGATCTTCAAGTGTTGACACAAGACATCGAGCCGTCCTCTGAGCAATACCAGATCCTCGGCGCTGGGCCTGCCAGGCTGATTCTGAGACGTACTCTTATCAGCCGTGAGCTGCGACAGCATATCCTCCAATTGCTCCATTTTTCTCTTCGCCTCAAGCTCCTCATTCTCGTCGAGAGCGTCTCCATCATTGTCTAGATGTTGCCGCGCATGCTCCTCCGCTTCGAGATCGCGAGGCGCAATGTCTGTGAATCGTATGTTGGAAAGAAGGGAAGATATTTCTCGAGCTTCTGAGACCATTCCATCGTCCTCGGACGATCCAGCGAGGAAAGAATTGATTGCTGAAGCCACGCCTCGCATGAGACCCAGCTCGTGGCCAAGAGGGACACCGACCTCCGCAAATCCTGCATCAAAGCCTTCTTGAAGAGCAGACTCTTTGCCTGCACTGATCCCTTCTCGGTAACCAGTCTAAAATACTTATAAGCAAGATTTAGCAGCAAAAGAAAGATCATACTTGCATTGGTGAAATCGTTCGATATTCTGGACCACTCTGACTCGGTTTTATACGCAACATCTTCGTCCCATGGTGAATCCATACTTCCAGAAGATCCTAGAGTGTAGATAAGCTCGATGAGTGAAAGTCTTTCGAAAAATTGATGATGTGCGAGTTATGTGCGAGAGCGCAAGTCTACGCCCAAGCCGGCGGCTGTGCGGTGCAAGTCTTCCCACCAGTCAAGCTTGAGTCAAACATCGCTATTTACCGCTACTTAAGATTTCGGTACATCTTAAGCTCATAGCCGACTCTCTATGCCGTAGAGTTGTAATGGCTTAAAGAACACCTTGGATTCGACAGCGTTGGGTATGGTCTTGTCGTAATCAGCAGTCCTGGGATGAACAGCGAACAAACTTGGCGCCAATACTGATATGCGTACAGAAATGCCTAGACCTCCTTTGTCCATACATGTGAGTACTAGTACTAAAAGGAGATCGTGTGGTTACAATATAGCAATTAATTGAATCGTCACTTGCGCACCACCGTGGTAAGACACTATGTTTGAAGGAGTTCGGTTGAATCTTCGAACTGCATCGCGATTGGCGTTACTTCAATCACAAGGGTTCATAGGCATGGGAGCTTGCTCAGAAATGATACCACCGACTCTAGTAGTATCCGTTCCAACTGGGGGAAAAAATAGGGTTACTAGGTTGCCCATTTGTGGTGGTAGAACATCGTCGAGTTCTGATGGCTCCAGTGATCGCCAACACCGACTGAGGGCTTCTTTATCATCGGACAAGTCAAAGATCGAGTTGATTCTAGGGTGGTAAGCATCGGCTTTGGATATGGAAAGATGCTTAATGTGAGAAGGGGCGAGAAGATCTCACATCTATAGGAGTCCTGAAGGTCTCCGTAATGCGATACGTGCAGGCTGAGCGCTGCAAAGCTCACGACTCTTGCGTAAAATTTCCAACGCGAGGTCCAATGAATGGCGATCGATGTCCAGATGCATGATGATCTCAAAGGCCAAAGATGAAAACAGACCAGGCAACAAGACAATTCCAAGGATGGACGAAAGGGATTTCGATAGAGACTTTGGTCCTGTTGCATCGAGAAAATGGTTTTCAGATGTCAGATATCGTGTGCGCTGCTCGACGCTAATTTGCGGTATACGTTGAATGGAATTTATTGGAGAAGCAGAGGATGAAGATGATGCGGAAGACTTCTATGGAGACTTCGCTCTTCGAGTTGCTAGCTGGCATACCTCAACCACAAGAGATGGGAGGAGCCGACATGAAGGGCCGCAAGAAAAAGGAGTCACGATCGCGTGGGAGGTGGGGGCTGTCATTCAAGTTTCAACAAGCATTAGAGCTTCCAGACTCGCCTTTGCTTCCTACCACCATCTCATGGCAGGTCAGCTTCCTGCTTCTCGTCATCTTTCTTCTCTGGCCATCTTGTTCCCCACAAATGTACGAGGGACGGGTATCCGACATTGAGCAATCGGCCTCGACAAGTCAAGCTTAAGCTGGCCGCCACCAACGTCAAGCCCGCCAACATCGAGACTGCCGCGACCTTCAAGCCCGCCATCTTCAAGCCGTCGGCATGTCCATGACCATCAGCAATCGCACACGGTATCGCGCTCCTTGCGCCTGCCCAACAACTCCCCACGTCGCTCGATTTTGGCGCGCGATGCCCAGCAGCGGGTCGGCCTTGCGCAATATTAATGTTCCCAGCCCCGATCTCCTCGTTCGGTGCGGAGAAGAGGGTCAGTAGGAGGGACGCAGCCACATTGTCATGCTCAGACCATGCTCGGTGTTATAGCGGCATGCGATTCCCAGCCAAGGTCGGTCCCTGCATCATTCCGGAACCCCGATCTTTCGCGAGAGGAGGGTGACTCGGAGCCCGTCGCCTGGCCGTTGGCGCTATGGTAGCGGCGCAACGAACGCGCGCATCGCGTCTTCAGAGTAATTATTGTGCATGCGCATAATCCTTTCCACGCGAACTCATTCGGAGTTGCAATTCCGAGCAGGTGATGATCAGTCGCATCCCGTGAAGAGACGCTGAGGATGCTGGCTATTTCCAATTCCCGTGCGTGACGATGGTGTGATACGCTGAGTGCCTCTCTTTCCTTTTTCGTGCATTTGTTGAACTCCTTTCTGCTTTATACAGCTCATCGTTTAGAGTCCATTGGTATGCAATAAGTTCGCTGCCACACCTAAATTCCCAAGGATCACGGTCATGCGCGCAGATGAAAGAACGTGTGGCGGAATAGCGCGAACGCGAGGAAGTGCTTTACGAGACCACATTCAAATCGAACGTAGTTACGTGAGGTGTATGTACGTACCTTGACTTCCAATTGCATCGCTGTCTCCCTATGAATGCGCCGTTCACCTTGAATTCCACGCTGGCTGAGCTCGAAGTGACTGTCAAGACATTCCGAGTGCTCCCGGGGCCAGAATATAAGGAAGCAAGAGCTGCTCAAAGTTTACAAATGTTGACGAGCTCACTGGAGAGTATTCGCCATGGATAATTATCTATAGATCTAGAATCAAAAAAAAATCCGTGTTTCAAATGAAAAGATTGTTAGTAAATTGTTAGTCAAATTTGCCTGGCAGCGTGACAGTTCGAACTCGCGTTCGGCATTTTTACTACATAACATGTCGAACGCTCGAAAAATCCTCAGTATCCTGCCTGTGTTCAGTCAACCCACACCTGCTATGCGAAGAGGTTGTTATTTTATATAAAACTATTGTCTCCAAATTGCGTCACACCTGTCGTCACATCATTGATAAGTAAAACTTTAGTAAATTTTGGATATCCACTTAGTGCAAAACAAATGGCGTAAGTTTAAAATGCGAAAATTATCCATGGCGAATACTCTCCACTGTGGACGTGGTCAGTAGTTGAAACTAGAATGGGAAGCTTGTTTCCGAAAGAGGAATAGAACTCGGCTGAACTCGGGGTGACGTCACTGCGCTTGCACTGCGCCCATAATTTACACGATTTGACATTCGTGCAGCCAAGGCACTCTCCTTGGCATGCGCCTCGAAGTTTTTAAGCCTCTTGACTAACATCTAGTCTTGCATATTTAGTTCGTCTTGATCCATCTCCAAGTCACGCTGGGTAGAGTACGGCGGCTCCTAACCGCCAGGATGAAGTTTCGACGACACTGGTCCCGGATAGGCCCAAACAAGCATTTATCAGGCCAGGACCCAGGACACCCCATCCAGCACACTATTATATATTACTTGTTGATCCGCCACAACCCTCAAATCTTCAGCTGATGGCATTCTTACTGCGAGTGGGTGGGCGGAGGGTGAAATGCAGCATAGAAAATTGTATATGATGCTTTAGTTTTACTGTCATTGGGCAATTCCTTCAACCAACGCCAATGACTCTTGCTTTCGTTCTTCAACAACACATATTCACGACACTGGGCCTTACCCCCTCTTCTTGCCTTTGAACGTATGACCGACGGGACGCGCTTGCGTGCCGTGTGCCCTATTAGCTATGCGACTACTCACTAAGCAGGACAAACCGCGGCAGTTGCGCCACTACGGGACCCAGCCACTGGCAGTCGCCCATGGGGTCTAAAGTTAGCGGCGGGCACGGCACCTTGCTGAGCACCGCAGGTCAACATTCACACGGGCATCCTCGCTCTTCGTGAGGCTCAAACTCCGGGCTTGAGCAGCGTCTGAAAGGATGTTGGGAGTGTTCTCTCCTTGCTGAATCAGCGCTCCCGCCTACCTTATGTGTGGGCGCGGCGTGCCCGATGCGCTTCTCGCTGATAACACCAGGTGCACAGAAGCATCTGTGCTACGAAAAGATGTTGAAAAGATGTTGGAAATTATTTTATGTCGTATTGTGTGTCTGTTGGGGGCAAAGATAGAACAAAAGATTTGAAATTTGCATCAAGATCTTTCGCATGCACAGACGCCGCCACCTACTTTATGTCTTTTGGGCCGTAAGATTTAGATCACTTTTGTTTTGCCTGTCGCGTGTACAGATCTAATTGTCAATTTTAAATATTTTTCAACATCTGGCTACCCTGCCGACAGATCAAACGATTTTGAGTCTTTCTATTGTCAAGATGCTCCGGGCCGCCCCGCCAAGCCCGGACCGAGGCATCTTTACAGCAGAAAGACTCAAAATCGTTTGATCTGTCGGCAGGGTAGCCAGATGTTGAAAAATATTTAAAATTGACAATTAGATCTGTACACGCGACAGGCAAAACAAAAGTGATCTAAATCTTACGGCCCAAAAGACATAAAGTAGGTGGCGGCGTCGGATAATTCTATCCAGCAACCCCCGGGTGCTTTACAACCTTCCTATTTGGGAACGACTCGCGTCAGCAGAAATCCTTTACGAAATTTACATGTCGGCATCGGCCTCTATTCATGACGCGCCACATCGCCACATGCCGCCACTTTTGCGATAGTCCTTTCACGCTGGACGATGGTGTGCTCGTGAGACGTTCTGGATGGCCGGGATATCTATTCTGTACTATTGGATATGCAATCATCTCATCCTGGCATTTTTTAGGCTTGGGATTGCTTGCAGAGAGCCTGTTCTGCACCAAATTCACTCAATAATGGCACATACTGTCTCATATGGACTCTGTGGTGTGAGTTACTGCTCCGCATATACTGTGATTACCTTAATATATGTATTTCACGTTACCTGATGCCATATTTTGTCGTCTGGAGTCCATGGTCTGCGTTAGAGGAAGCAGAAAGTGCAATTTTGGAGTCATTTGATGCATGTGAGCATCTGGCCACGCTTCAAACGCACTGCAATGCATACAGAAAATTTGAATGGCTTCCGGATGATTCTCAGTCGAATTATATGCCACTAGCATGTCCCACATTTGCGCCATCGTCCGGGTAGAGAGGACTTATCGCCAAAGTGGCGGCTTGTGGCGATGTGGCGTGTCATGAATAGAGGCCGATGCCGACATGTAAATTTCGTAAAGGATTTCTGCTGACGCGAGTCGTTCCCAAATAGGAAGGTTGTAAAGCACCCGGGGGTTGCTGGATAGAATTATCCGGCGGCGTCTGTGCATGCGAAAGATCTTGATGCAAATTTCAAATCTTTTGTTCTATCTTTGCCCCCAACAGACACACAATACGACATAAAATAATTTCCAATATCTTTTCAACATCTTTTCGTAGCACAGATGCTTCTGTGCACCTGGTGTAACGGCTTCCGGTGAGTGCGTCGATATTTTAAAGTGCGGCGGCCTGACCGTGGGGGTAGCACGTGTCGGTGAGCATCCTGTGGCACGTGCGGCTGGGGAGGGGGCCGTATATCTTGAATAATGTTTATCGGGCTGTTTGTATGCAAATCATGGTAATTGATTGGTATATAAATGGTATATGAGATCCTATTTTAAGATTCAGATCGTTCACTAGAACTCATAGGCCTAGCCGGTAAAATTAGTAGAATCTGTGCAGCCAATGTTCAACTTATCATAACGCCACATTTATGAGCTCATGCCACTCGTACACTGATTTAAATTCGGTTTCCTTGCAAACTTTGCATACTATTAATATCCTTCTATTAAGCAACTCCAGCTACGTGCTATTTACTATTCTTGATGTAGAAATACCCGTTACGTCGCGACGCCCGCGCGTCACCGCTGGCGGCCAAAATTTCGAGTCTCTGCTCGCACACAAACCCGCAAATTGAGTATACGTGCTCGCCGTTCCTTGGGCATCGCCTTAGGACAATTCATGCTCAGCACCATTATGCACTCCGCTGGCTCGTGAGTCTGACTGCTATCTGGTCTTCATCCGGTGCTCTCACTCTTTGCAATAGCTATAGAACATGGGGATTACATCCAAACACGTGCCTACCAAATATTGCTTTCACGAAATGACAGCACCGGTGTCGCGGGTCCTGGCACTATGGCGAGGCAATTCGGGCGCAACGTCATCCTGGCGGCTAGGAGCCACGATAGGGTAGATATACACCCTATAATTTATAAGTTTGATGACTCAAAGACTCTAAGATTGTTTGGGCTCAAGCAAGGCTCAAGATTAGACTTGACGTGGACGTAAGTCGGAACCGAATTGCGCTTCCCCGATCACAACTTAGTATGCCATTTCTGTCAGGCCTCGGACCAGTCTCGCTTCCCCCCAAAGATTCTGATGGGAACATCTCCCTCTCTCCGCCTATAAAGCATGGCCAAAATCAAACCTCTTGCTCATTGTTTGACTCCCAAACATGGTTCACTTGTGGTCCTTCATCGTCGTCGCCTTCGCTGCCGTCGCTGCTGCGTCGCCCATCGTCGAGGTAAGTAGGCTCGATGTTCGTTGTCAACTGGCGCATCCTGACCGCTTTCCCCAGCGCACAACCCTCAAGTGTGGGCCAGACTACTGTGCGGGTACCAACAACACTCATGACAATCCTTACTTCTGCGGTGACTCGCGCTTGGGCCCCAAGATCTTGCCCAAGAAGCTGCCCTTGGCATCCGAAGTATATGGTTACGACCGCCTCGGAGGCCACTGCCCGGGAGAGTTTCTGAAAAAATGGTACAACAGCACGGCCGGAAGCTTCATCTATCCGCCGCAAAATGGTTTCCAACTTAACACAGCCAATGCACCCATTGACGGGAACCAGACACTGCTCGTCGGAATGAGGCTCGACCGGTTTGGATCAGAATACGGTGCGTGTTAATTAGTATCATGGATTTGATGATGCTGAAATGTGGCATTTAGGTTCGTTTGTATCGCCTGCCGGAGCTCCCTACATTCAACGTGCTCTACCGCCATCCAACCTCGACACGCCTCCCACTCAGCCGAACTATCCCTATAACTATCATGTGTATGAAGTCACCAAGCAATTCGACGTTCTCAGTGGCCCTATTGCTCGTAAGTAACGCGTCTCGGCATGCTTAGCAGGCTGTTACTCACCTCAAATTAGCTTGGTTCGGCCAGCCAGGACAGGGAACTCAGTACCAAACATACACGAACATCATGACACTGGTGAGGCTTTTGTTCTTTTCAATTAGCTTCCCTGGAATCTCACTTTGCCTTCAGATTAGCGGAGGGTATCTGAAAGCGGTTAGTCTCAACTGAGGTTCAGACTTTCGAGAATTGCACTTTCTTCAATAGCTTATACGGGCCTCACGAGTCACGAATAACGAACTAACTGGTCTATGAGTGGGGATTTTGGTTGCTTACTGCAATGTTTGTGGAAGCTAGTAGTTTTGCAAGATTTGCCATCATTAATAATTGAAATGGTCAGGCAATTATGCCGGAATCACGCATGCCCTGGATTGTCCGAATGTAAGGCATATCGCCATTCTTACACGGCGCCAAATTTTTTCGCGGATGTGGGGTGTTGGAGGGTGTTGGTGGGTCTACGACAGACCTGCTCATCTCAACGCTCCGAGATTCGCATATTCCTGCACCATTCCGCCCCCAACCTCCTGCTGTCTCTCTTTGGTGCGCATCTTGTTCTCCAGAATAATAAACGCGGCCAAAAGCTGCGCCGCATTGGCGAGCAACATCTCGCGCTCAGAATTCAAAGAGATGATAATTGGACCACCTGTGACGGTGTAGCTCGCGATGGGCTGTGAGTCGGTATCTCCGGAGTGGTACAGCTACCGGGCAGGTCAAACCGGCAGGCGAGAGCAGAGTAGAAAAGAACATACCGCGAGCCGAAACTTCCGGTCCGATTTCCAGTAGTACGAGGAGCCGTCGAGCGTCATGTAATGAATAGGACTGCACACATGAATTATGTTCGAAGTTGGCTGAGAAAAATAGCACCGACTATTTGTCCAGGGACGTGCCTTTCTTCAGCCATTTCTTGCTTGATACCTTCTCCTTGTTATCATCCGCGTCGTAGAAAGTCACCTTGTCGGGCAACACGCTATTCTGCTCAACGACTGCTAGAGTGCGGCTACCAGCGCGGATGCAGGACACCCAATCAGCTAAGAGGTTCGAATCGGTGGAAATCGTGTATAGAGCCTTGGACGGGTTTGTAGAGGCGGAGATCGTCGCATTGCGCACGCTGTACGAGTCGAAGACAAGAGAGACTGGGGACGGGTCAACGAGGGTCACTTGTGAGTCCATGATGGGTTACTGCCAGACAGCCAGTGAGATATAAATGCCCTTTTGAAGGTGACGGATCCTCGTCGAATTGCATCCTCTATGGGAAGATGTCTCTGCTGCGCTCACCAAGGTCAGGCGCAAAGCTTTACAGCAACGGAGGCTTTGCACCGCCTGCTTGACACCAGCTCCGAACATTCCCAGCATCTGCTGTCACTGGCACTGGCAAGATGCCTCACTGGTGTTTAGTTGCTGCAATTAAATTCAAGCGGCCCAAATGCGAGGAAAAATGCAGCTCGGTCGAACACAGCGGATCCATCACGGTGACGATTTGTCACGCCTATGAGCAGTGACGCACGGGACTGCATTGCAGGCTAAGAGTCTTATTGTATATTTAGAGCGTACACTCACAAGAGGCGACTACTAGCAACGCGCCGTGGATTGACTGTTTGACTCAATCAAACTCTTTCGAAGAAATCTCCAATGTGCCTGATATCGTCAATGAGAGCCGGTGGGTTGTCAAGCCCCGCGAAGTGTCCTCCGAAACTATGCTCTGGAGTTTTATAATCAGCCCAAGCACCTCTCATGCACGTTGGCAGACGGGGGATCGCTTACCTTTGAAGTAGGTCAGGTTTCCAGCCTTCGCTGCATACTCCTTCGGCCAATACACCACGTTCCACTCAAAACTACTGAACAGCATTGGCGCGTCCGTCCGTGCTTTTGAGTATACGCTTCCAAAGCTGGTTGGGTTCTGCGCGTATACATACGCTGCGGAAACAAAGCTGTCGGTAAGAAAATAAAGCGAGACGGCGGTGATTATCGCGCTACTGTTGAGCACGGAGGGTGCGGTTCCAGCTTTAGGGTCAGAGCCTTCGTTATATATGTAATAATTAACCGAGTGGTTCAAGATTGAGTTTAAGTGAGACGCACCCCATTTGTAGAGCTCTCCTATCCAGGATAGCTGGCCGAGCGGGTTATCGTATAGCGCGAACCCGATAGTGTTTGGCTACCCAAAAAACACATTAGCACCACGAATAGCGACGCTTAAAAAACGAACCTCATCACTCTGCTCCCTGAAGTAACTAAAATGGTGTGCCTGGAAGTCGGCAAACCGCTGCGTGCCCACTTTGCCAACAGCGGAGAGGGTGACGTTAGCCGCAGCCGCCTCCTCCGGTGTGGGGCCGAGGAAGGGGAGGAAGTCGAAATGCGCAGCACGCACGGTGGCGTTGAAAGCATCGTACATCGACCAGCCGACCGCACTACCCTGTCCGCCGCACCAGTCAGCTTATCCTAACTCCCATAAATTGCAGAGGTCGTACCCAATCGGTTCCATGCAGCGCGTATGTCTCATACCCAAGGACCTCAGTCATCAAAGTGTTAAAGATACGACCGGTGTCAACAACGGTCCAGTTGGCGGGCGGGGCAGATGAAAACGTAAACCCTGGAAGGGAAGGGACGATGATATCGAATGAGACATTTTTCCCCGAAGGAGTTGTAGCGGATTGGAGGAGCGGCTTGATCACTGGGATGAATTCGTGGAAAGAACCTGTAAGTGCCCACAGGTCAGCATGCACAAGACATCCTGCTTCAAAGAAGAAAAGAGTTGACCTGGCCACCCATGAAGCAAGACCAGTGGGATTGCGTCCTTGTCTGCGGATTTCTCATGAATGAAATGGAGATCAATGCCTTCGATTGTAGTCTTGAATTGTTTGTACCTGCACCGCTGCAATCAGTCGGCATCAAACTCTCGGATCTACCAACACGCACTCATTGAATTCGGACTGGGCCTCGTCCCAATTCCAGCCGCTCACCCACAGATCCTTGAGGCTTTGCAAGTAATCAAGTTCTATCCCAAAATTCGAAACGCCAGGGTACTCTGGTTTGGCGGGGAGCCTCGCATTGGCTACAAGAGACAACATACGGGGAACGCTTCCAGATAAGTCGATGGAGAAGGGGCTAAATGAATACGACATGGCCGATGTAGCAAGAAACACAAGGGAGATGAGAGAGTGCATGGCGACAATGACAGTTGGCTGGTATCAAGCGCAAGAGCAGCCATTTTAAGAGATTCTTGAGCGAAGATGCGCGGGGTTGGATTACTCAGATATCGGCGCTTACTAGATGGTTCAGCAAGCGACGCTCCTTGGTTATTGATGCTTTACAAGCGGTTTTGTAATGGCTGCGCGAATCACGTTGGCCCAGGCCGACGAAGCTCTGCGGTCGGAATATCGGTACACCGAACTATTGCTGATTCACCGACAGGAATGACTTGTTCTTACCAAGAAGATGATTCGCTGACTTGTAGAAATTAGATACCGAAATGACGCTTCGTGGCAGACATCCCGCCGAACAAGCAATAGAATTACAGCAACAAGATATTCGAGAGCTCATAGAGATTCTCAAAGTTTGTTAGAGACCAAGCAGGCTTGTTGACTAGATGAGCTTCCAGTTGTCTCGATGTACCAGACTTGCGGAGACCTGTATCGGATTGATAAGCCATGGTGGGAAGAAAGAGTCACAGTGGCTGTGGGCAACTTGCCAAGAACACTCAGCGTCAACTTTTTCCACCGTTCACACGACTCCCGGAATGGGACCATTGCCGCGTATATATCCTACATATCCTATCCTATCCCTCTGCCATCATAATTAATTTCTCATTGCACCAAAACAACTTGCACCTAATATCCTTGGATGAGCCCTCGAAAAAATTTCCCATTTTTGATAAATAGGCGTTCGGATGCGTCTCTGGCACTGCCTGAGTCCAAGTGCCAGCAAGTCATTCTTACCTCGAATACGTGGCAAGTCCTTCAAATGCATCCAAAATCTCCGAAAGCTGCTTCTGACACTTTTTTGCGTTTTGTTTGAAATCATTGTATAACATCCTGCAACTCAAACAGAACTACGGAAGAGGAAACTGTACGTGTAGATAGCTATCCTGCTTCTGACACTTCCCTCTGGTCTGCTGATATCTTCCAGCTCTCATGGCGAAGACCAAAATTGACTTGTTTGACCTTGCCTCCCTCAGGGGTGTCTGTCTTCGGACGTTGCTCGAAACATTCCCATTCGTCCTGTGATACTTTATCCAAGGTCTCGGTTTGAAGCGGAACAGCCGCTATGACGGTATCAGCGGCTACCCCTTTGAATAATAACACGGGTCGATCTGAAGTTTCGTCTTAACTGTTGCCAACTTGCTGGTTGAGGGTCTGCATTGTGCCACTTGAGCAGTCCCGACTCAGGCGTGTACTAGGGCAACTGATTCAGACGCCAGCCATGCGCGCGGGCAAGGCTGGACACATCACAGTGTGCTCCACCATCTCCCCAGCCCCAGCGCCGACTTCGAACGGTAGCATCCGCTGTTGCTAGCGCTAACGCCATGCCTGACTGGTGTTTACTTGCTGCGCTTAAATTCAGGAGGCCTAAATGGAACAAAAGATGCAGCTCGGTCGAACACGGCGAACACGGCGACACCTATGAGCAGTGACGGACGGAAATGATCAGGCATTTCTGGGGGCGTTCGAGTAATTAAATAGCATTGCAGACCGAGAGTAATTATCACATGCTCAGTGCGTACACTCACAAGGAGCGACTCTTAGCGACGCGCCGTGGGATGGATGTTGGACTCAATCAAGCTCTTTCAAAGAAATCTCCAATGTGCCTGATATCATCAATGAGAGCCGGTGGGTTGTCAAGCCCCGCGAAGTGTCCTCCAAAACTATGCTCTACATATTGATAATCAGCCTAAGCGCCTCTCACGCGCGTTGGTAGGCGGGGGATCACTTACCTTTGAAGTAGGTCAGATTTCCAGCCTTCGCTGCGTACTCCTTCGGCCAATACGCCACGTTCCACTCGAAGCTGCTAAATAGCATTGGCGCATCCGTCCGTGCTTTCGAGAATCCGCTTCCAAAGCTGGACGGGTTCTGCGCGTAGATATACGCCGCAGAAATAAAGCTGTCGGTGAGAAAATAGAGCGAGACGGAGTTGAGTATCACACTGCTGTTGAGCACTGAGGGCGCTGTTCCCGCTTTAGGGTCAGAGGCTTCGTTATAGGTGTAATGATTGGTTAAGTGGTTCAAGTTTTGAGTTTTGAGTAAGACGCACCCCATTTATAAACATCTGCAATCCAGGATAGCTGACCGAGCGGGTTGTCGTATAGCGCGAACCCGATAGTGTTTGGCTACATTAAATGCATCAGAAACACCAGTAGCGGCACTTGTGAGAGACACAAACCTCGGTGCCCTGCGCGCTGGAGTAACTGAAATGGTTTGCCTCGAAGTCCACAAAGCGCTGCGTGCCCACTTTGCCAATAGCGGAGAGCGTGATGTTGGCCGCCGCCGCCTCCTCCGGCGTGGGGCCGGGGAAGGGGAGGAAATCGAAGTGCGCAGCCCGCACGGTGGTGTTGAAAGCATCATACATCGACCAGCCGATTATACAGCCCTGTTCGCCCGACTAGTCAGCTTGGCTCAATTCCTGTGAACTGAAGAGGGACATACCCAATCAGTTCCGTGCAGCGCGTATGTCTCATACCCAAGAACCTTGGTCATCAAAGTGTTGAAGATACGCCCAGTATCAGCAACGGTCCAGTTGGCGGGCGGGGCAGAAGAGAACGTGAATCCTGGAAGGGAAGGGACGATGACATCGAAAGAGACATTTTTTCCCGAAGAGATTGGAGCAGATTGAAGAAGCGGATTGATTACCGGGATGAATTCGTGGAAAGAGCCTGTGAATGCCGACAAGTCAGCATACATGGAAAACCGTGTTTCAGAGGAGAGGAGCTGACCTGGCCATCCATGAAGCAAGACCAGCGGGATTGCATCCTTGTTCGCGGATTTCTCGTGGATGAAATGGATATCAATGCCTTCGATTGTAGTCTTGAATTGATTGTACCTGCACCGCGGCATTCAGTCGGCAACAAACTCTCAGATCTGTCAAGACGTACTCGTTAAATTCGGACTGGGCCCTGTCCCAACTCCACCCACCCACCCACAGATCTTTGAGACCTTGCAAGTAGTCCAGCTCTATCCCGACATTCGAAGCGCCAGAATATTCTGGTTTGGCGGGGAGCCTCGCATTGGCTACAAGAGACAGCATACGGGGAACACTCCCAGACAGGTCAATGGAGAACGGGGTGATTGAATACGACATGGCCAATGTAGCAAGAAACACAAGGGAGGTGAGAGAGCGCATGATGATGATGATAAGTATTATGGGTATCAAGCGCGAGAGCAGCCATCTTAAAAGATTCTCGAGTGAAGATGCCTGGAGGAGGGATTACTCAGATATCCACTGCGGGCATCAACTTTTTTTTTTAAAAATCATCATTTAACCTCCATGGGTTCTAACTGAACTACGGTAGAGGGTAATACTCGAATAACTAGCTGGCGGGGGCATCAACTTGGTAGTATGGGCCAGTCATCTTTGTCGGTGTATCAGCAACAGCGGTGTACCGATAGTCATATCCCGACCGCAGACCTTCGTCAACCTGGGAGAACGTGATTTGCGCAGCAGCTGTACAGAATTGCTTGAAAAGCATCAATACAATTTGAATACATAAACTAATCAGAAGATGTCCATTCAAGCGCCGATCACTGCGGTACGTCAATTAAAGCTCTGGCTTGGCTTTGGCTGTGTGCCCTCGAGCTCTGCTAGCTTGCCACGACCCAGGTTCTAGCATCATTAATTTCTCATTGCTCAATTTCAAAAACAGCCTGCACCTGAGGCCCTTGGCCGTGCATATGGGCGCTTCGTCGAATTATCCCCATTACTCACAAATGGCCATTTGGGTCTGTCTCTGCGTCCAACAATAGACCACTCTCATCTCGAATGCGCGGCCAGTCTCCCTCAAACGCATCCAAAATCTCCTGAACTTGCTTCGGACACCGCTCTCCTGTCTGCTGGAATCTTCCCGTTCTCGTGGCAAAGACCAAAATTGGCTTCACCTCCCTCAAGGGTATGAGTGCCTCCACATTTTGCACCAAAATTGGCCCATCCTCGCTCGAGGGCATAAATATCTCTGGACTTTGCTTAAAACACTCCCACTCGTCCCGGGATAACATGTCTAACGCTTTGATTCGAAGCGGAACAGCCGGTACGAAGGTATCAGTGGCTGCCCCTTTGAACAGCAGCACCGATCCATCTGAATGTCCGTCTTCATTATTGAGCTGCTGTTGCCAACTGATCGCTTTTTGAGGGTCTGAGTTGCGCCATATAAGTATCCCCGATGTCGGCGTGTAAAAGAGCAACTGGCGCCAACCACGCGCGCAGATGAGGCTAGACACATCACAATGTGCTCCGCCATCTCCCCAGCCGTCATCGTTGTCATGATAGACATCTTCGACGAATAATGTATCAAGCTGGAGACCAGGGAGCATATCCAATGCGGTCGCGAAAGGAAACGTAGTGTAGGCACCATCTGGGTCGTCGATGTGATGGAAAGGGAGGGGGTACCCTCTGACACGAATTCGACGAAATTCGCTGCGTTGGTCTGCTGACATTGGAAGCAATTTCCCAAGCATCAGATTGGTCGATGCGAAATAGAGAGTAATATTCCTTTTGACCATGCTTTGGGTCTCGGAGTATACTTGTCGGCAGGTTAGCAGAACATCTAACGGCCTGTGCTGCTTGGGAAAAAAATTCCCAAATGCTAAGATTGTTTCTTGGAAGAGGCGTTCGAAAATGGATGCGAGTAGCTCCGATGGAAGAGTGATGAGGCTCGGGGTGACGGGCTTCTTCATAGTACTGCACGGCAAATGCGGGGGGGGGAAGCAAGCTATTGAGCCGGCAATCTTAATAGGATCAAGAATGAAGTCTCACGGGAATTGAGACGGTCTTGAAACCGGATACTGGTACTGCGATCAAGGTCACTGCGAAGTTGTGGTAAGTAATATAGGATGACTCGGAATCGGATGCGGCGCTTCAACTTTCTGATCATTTTCTACACGTGACTCCAGTTCGGATTCTGCAAGTTGTGCAACGTTGATCTCAAGTATAAATCTCTGACAAGCTAGCCCGAGGTTGCTGGCACAACCTCAGTCATTATATGTTGTATATGTGATCTTTTTTAGATGTTTCTCGCAGAACCCTGAAATGCAAATCTTCAATATCATTCATTGTTGCATAATATACTGCTATAATGCGGCGCAGGTGGCTCCAGTTGGTCGCAATGACTATGAGGCATTCATGCCACATGTCCTGCCCCAACGTGTCAAAGCTCGCTGTGCACTGACCTCTCACCCACTTCGTCTCCGAGTCTCGCGAAGATCGAGACAGTGTTCGTGATCTACGTCGATTGCCAGTACCGGTATGATCGAGGTCGCTGCGACTGGTGGGGCGGACTTGGGCTTCCCGATCTTGCCATGATTTTCTACAAGTTACTTCAATCGAGGAGTCCTGTTCCAATTTTAGGGATCGCCGACAGATCTTCTGCCAGCTTTTAGTTGCGCAAGTTCACAAGACTACTGCGAGTCATAACAGGTGGCTCAACAATCATCATAACCATTGATATCGCGGAGATCTCTATACCGCGGGCTGGATATATTTGAGCCCCTCAGGCACGGTCAGGTAAATTCCAAGATAGAACGCAAGTACAAAGTAATATCAATCACAGGCGGCACCAGACGTACTCAATGGCACTGCTTCCACTACAATACGCCCAGCAAAAAGCGCTCGATGACAGCTTTGCCGCGCCGAAGGTTCGTAAGCGAGATGCGTTCATTTGGAAGATGTGCTTGGTCCTAAAAACAGTGCATAGTCAACAGGAGAGAAATATAGTGGAGTGGTAGTTGACACACAGTGCTCTGACCCAGTGGGAGATGGAGCGCGTGACAGCCGAACTCTTTTTCTAAAAATGGCACCGAAGGGATGGACTGCGGAACAAAATTAGCTCGATGTGAGATGTAAATAATTGGGAGTTGAGCGACTTACGCCTCCCTCTCGGATGCGCAATGGCTGCACGCCCCACTCGTCCTTGATAGCACCCTCCAGCGCCTTGAACCACCTATCGTCAAGATTCCCAAGCCACCAATCCGCTTTGTGATCTATGGTAACCTTTTATGTTGTCATCAAAATCATGAACCATCTCAAAATTACGTGCAAGCGTACCTGCAGTTTGTTAGGTGACTGCATCGTGTTAAAGGAAGAAGTAAGATGGTCCGTTAAGGATGTGGCGATAGAGTCCAGATCTTGATCAGGCACAATGCGAACAGAGACACAGGCCGTGACTTTGGCGGGAATGACGGTGGAGTCTTCAGGGATGGGATAAGCCATTATGGTTTGGGATTATGGTGTACACTCACTTTTTGGGCCAGACACTTCAATGTTGTGTACGGTGAGCGATGGCTCACGCCACCTTGCTGATAGCGACGAAGCAGGTCTATGAGTGATAGTAGATAACAGCTCATATAGTTGCTTCTCTTCGGCTGTCTGTGGGCGGACCTGATCATCTACAAGGAAACGAAAATCAGAGAATGATTCGGTGAGAGCTCTGGTAGCACTGACAGAAATTAGGGATTGAGACACGTCTTTGACCGTCCGTCAATTTTGCCAATAGGTTGACCCTGTTGTGGCTGGTGAGCTCATGTCATAGAGTAGAGTGAATAAGCACCAACATGTCGAACATTGGTTCAGCTACGGCACCCCCTTCGACACCGGAGTGCATATCAGGCGCACTGCTTGAAATCTGCAGGTGACATTTCATCGTTGACGGTTAAGTACTTTCAATGCTGATGTTCATTTACCTCCAAGGTACTGTGCACTACTCCACGGAGACCATAAGTGATACATGGCGGCTCCTCTGCAATCCAAGTCGAGTTGCTGAATTCAGTATGTTAGTTGTTGCTTCGCGCCTGCATCTAAAAGCGCACCTGACGAGAATCCCATCTATAGGACCGATAACATCCTTGTACTTCTTCACAGCCGCACCAAAGCCCGAACTTCCGGCCTCCTCCTCACCCTCTATCAAGAACACTACATCAACCCCCAATTGCCTTTTCCTTAGCAATTCGGCAGCGGCTGCAGCCACGGCCATGATGGGTCCCTTATTGTCAGTTGCACCGCGACCATACAAGTATCCATCGCGCCCAGAGAGCGTGAAGGGGTCGGTGTCCCAGCCATCTGATGGGGCGGAGATAACGTCATAATGCCTGTGGGCATAAGTGCTTAGTCTCGGTCAGGCCGATGAGACTCAGAGAATGTCTTACCCATAGAATAATAGTCGCGATCGAGGCTGAGAGGACGTCTTGCTTGGTATGCCTAAGAAGGTGCCTAGCACTAGAGGGTTTAGACCTTCACTGTTTGTTAGCTGCGCGATGCGTCAAAAATTGGCCTTCTCAGATGTGTTGAGATGCCTACCAAAGTTGCCTCGGCTCCAAGCTGACTGAGACACTTCTTCAACCATATCGCAGCTTGGCGGCAATCCTCTCGATGCGCAGGGTCAGAACTGATACTTGGGATAGAGACGAACTTAGAGAGGGCGTATATCATAATATCTGGGGGAGTGTGATGAGTGACGGCTGGACAAAGAATTCAGGTACACCTACCATATGATGTTCGCTCATCGGATGGGGCTGCACCAAAATCTTGTGAATGGTCGTGATACTGGGGCTGCATGGGCGGCTCCACATCCCAAATCTAAATAATCAGGTTCAATATACCACTTCGATGATAGATAAGCCTGGATAGGCACCTTAATGTAGCCATCGTTCGCGCCAGACATGAGGAAGAAAGAGCCTGCATCGGTCCGAGTGATGATAGATGACAGAACGATACCATCGTGTGCCGACCAGGACTCAGTGCAATCAAAGGAAGAGGACCATCTCTGGAAAATATTTATTAAGCAGAGCAATGGTTAGCAACAACTACGGAACGCACCTGGATCTGGCCGTTGCAGGAGCAGGTATATAGATCGGTATGTAACATTGACAAAGACAATATATCTATACCCTCCTGCACGATGATTTCCCTCACCAAAGACTTTGTTTCTAAGTCCCAGACTTTGACGTAACCGTCCTGACAGCCAGCGTATATTGTTTCTCCACTCGCAACTACCGCCAATACTGCACCATGGCTGCAATCGAATGTGTGTAGGAGGGTAACACCATGTGGACTACATCCCCAAAGCTAAACGCGTATAAAGACACATCAGCAAGCAAACATCGGCGTTCATAGCATCCGTGGCAAACCTTGACAGTTTCGTCACCACTACCTGTGATCAGTCTTAAATCACTTCGACTATCATCCTCATCTAGTACGATGTGATCCAAGCCTTCTCGTACAGCAGGGAGCAACGCCATGCAATACACATATCCGAAGTGCGCAGAATCGATGACATTTGTTGGCGGTACGGAAAGGTACGCCTTCGTATCAATTCTTTCGATATCTTTTGAGGGAAGCTTCGGAGAGGCAGAGTTAGATGCGTTGATATCTGCGGGTCGTCGCTCAAACTGCGGGTAACTGTCAAAAAATTTGTGTGGCTTTCGCGATAGTGATGATGATGTGGACAGGATGTCGGGGGTACTGGACTTTGAGCATGCAAGCACAGCGGCGTCCACGTCTGACTGCGAGCTGAAGTCTAACCACTGGAGAGAGGTATTTTGACAACCGATATAAAGAGTTTGTAGCTGCGAGGACCAGGCAATTGAGAAGAGATCTCCGGCGCCGGTTTCAAGATACGGATGCAGAACGTAGACAGGAGAAAGTGTCTTGGTGCACCATACCTGCTAAATATTCAACTTCTGCATTGACGTATATGAAGGTTTATACGTACGCGAACGGTGCTATCGCCTGCAGAGCCAGCTTTCAGGATCTCGCAGTGGCACCGAGGGAGGCGCAAGACGTACCAGATGAACTGAACAACCATTTCTTCTCCTCTGCGTACTCGAGGGCGAGAATGCTGCCTGTGTGCCCTACTAGGCTTGTTTTATACAAGAATGTTGACTTGTCCCAAACCTGAATAGCCGAGTTCGTCGGTCGGTGCTATGACGATGTAAAGAGCGCACTCACGGTGATATTCAAACACTGACTCCCAGTGAATATGTGATCGGCGTCGGCAGATAGACTGAGCACAGAGTTGGGATCATGAAGAGAGTGGAGTAAGCGAGGACTGTGAGACGCAGAATTAAGATTCCGGCTGACTGAAGCTGCGCGTCGACGAGATGTCACGGTGGCTTCAATGGTGCACATTCAAGAGAGAGATGCGTACGATGGGGAATCGAACTCGGTGTAGAGTCGCATGACATTGTGTTCAGAGTAGCCCTGTAAATGTGACCCCGAATAGTAATTGGAGAGTAATATTGAGTGATATCGGCTCGGTAGCGAGAAACTTAAAGTTGACGCGCCTGTCTCTCTACCACCACGATCGCGGCGATTTGGCTCCTGGATTTGGACGGGACAGCTGCTGGGACAGAAGTAAATTCGACTATAAAAGGCTGCTTTGACTCTTGCTTAGCGTACCCGCTCGATGGCGTCAACCAAGGCCCAGCTGGCGAAAGAAAAGGTTGATGCTTCCGTGTTTCAGCCGTGCATAACGCGCTGACGCGCTGGCACATCCAGGGAAACACCGCATTCAAAGCCGGAGATTATCCCAAAGCAATAGGTGCGTGCAATATAATTGTCCTTCCGTGTTATGCCTCTGACGAGAGTGTAGGATTCTATGCGGAAGCGATCACTTTAGACCGCACCGACGTAACTTTCCCCTTGAATCGTGCCGCGGCGTATCTCAAACTAGGCAAGTACGTCTCGTCTGAATCGATCGCTACTGTTTGCATGTCTCAACGTCCGCCGCAGAAATGAAGATGCGGAGAGAGACTGCACGACTGTCCTTGCCCTTAGCAAAACAAATGTAAAGGGACTATTCAGACGGGCGCAGGCTCGGATTGCGATGGAAAAATTAATCGACGCCCGAAGCGGTGAGTCACGGTGTCAGGATCCAGGAGGCTTGCGTAAACCTTGTTAGATTTGCAGCAGGCTTTGAAGATCGAACAGGACAATGAACCTGTCAAACAGGAGCTCGCGAACGTCGAGATACTACTTTCGAAGGCTCAAGGCAAGAAGTCTATGGTAGGCACCGTTAGTTGATACCGCAACCGTCACTGACACCCTTCGAAATCCGCCAGAGGTCTCCAATCGACCTTACAACCTTTCCATCTACCTCACAGCCCATATCTCCCCAAAGGCGGCGCATTCCCATCACTATCGTCGAGCCAACCAGCAAACCATCATCTGCAAGGAAGGCCAAGACAAGGCTGGATGAAATTGCCACCAAGGCATCCCCATCATCAGCCTCTGCAGACGACTTTATCAAACCCGTTTCTTCGCGTCCATTGACATCTGCAACTGAAACAAAAACTGCAATGCCAGTTACTTCGACTTCCGCGATCCCGGATTCTGTTTCAGCAACAGCGGAAACAAAAGCTGCGCTGCCCATCAATACCAAGTCAAATCTGGCTGGAACTGCAACACCCGCAGCTTCATTATCAACACCCAAACATAGTTCATTCAAAGAGGCTAAACAAGCACGGGAATCAGCCAAACCAAGCCGAGCCGGTGGAGGAATCTTCCGACCTTCGGGTGAAAACATTGTGTATGAAAAGGGAGAGAAGCGGAGTGCAGTATCCATTCCTATTGCCACGGCGGCCACTTCAGCCGCGGCTACACACAATGTCCCCCCGCCTTCCGCAGTCAAAGTCAAACCCCCCATGTCTCTTTTCGATTTCACGCGCTCCTGGGAATCGATTCCTTCCGATGCAGTTGCCGACAAGTGGGCTCTACTATCTGTATGTTTATGTTCATCTTGACGAAATTCACATCTACCAAACTTAAACATTTGTTCAGACAATTGCGCCTCAAGCACTGCCTGCTTTGTTTCAAACATCATTAGAGCCCCCACTTCTCGTGTCTATTCTCGCGACATTCCAGTCGAAGCTCAAATTAGATCCTGCTACCGCGTCTGCGGAAGTTGCTATGCAGGACCGGGTGCACATGCGAGAGTACATGGCATTCTTCGCAAGGGTACCTCGATTCTCATTCGTGGTTATGTTTATGAGCGCATCTGAAAAGGAGATAGCGAAAGAGGTTTGGGAGGGTCTGGGTGTAAGAAACGGGGGAGCGGCATGGGGCCTAAAATAATGTTCAGTAAATACTTCCTGTTTATTCCATGCTCTTTAGACGTTGAGGAAATCCTGTCAAGTGACGACTGTTCAGAAGTATTGTGGGCTATGGGCGAGCGTGCGATCTCAGGCTGGGTTGATCGACTTGTCATTGACATGACCTCTTTCATCATCAACGCCCACGAAGGCCGCTCCATCCACTCATCATGGAGGCAAGACGAGACCTGTGCATTTTGCAAGATTGTCAAAGGAGAGCTCAGTGCGTATAGACTATACGAGAATGATAAAGTGATTGCAATTTTGGGTGAGTAGTGTTCTACCCTCGCTTCTGACACTGGAAGCCAATCCCGTCAATGCGATACAGACATCATGCCCCTTCGACAAGGTCATGCACTGATCATTCCCAAAACACACTTCTCCAGACTCTCAGAGCTGCCGCCCGAGTTCGCCGCTGCTGTGGGGGAGGCGGTGACCAAGGTCGCTCATGCTATCACCAAAGGTGCGCCTCTACATGTTTTGTACCAGCTGCACCTCTGACTTTTTGCCCCAGCCGTTGATAATACGGCTCTAAATGTCGTGTGCAATCAGGAATACGCGCAAGCTGTCCACCATGTATGTACTCGCGAAGACCGCGGCTTTGACGAAAGCACTGACTGGAGTGTCAGGTTCATTATCACATCATACCGGCACCTTCGTTCAACGCTCCGACCACGGTCAAGCATGAGCACGAGGAGCAGACCAAGAAGAATCCAAGGACACCATTGACGCACAGAGAAATGCACCAGCGTGAATTTGAAAGCAGGGGGGAGTTGGATGAAGATGACGCTCTTATGCTGATGAAGAAAGTCAAGGCTCACCTGTAGAATGACTCATCTAGATGCCTGGAAAAGCATGAGCGTGCATTGTACCCTTATATAGCTCAGCGTATAATTTGCCAGGATAACAGTATATTTGCTTTTGCTTAGATCGACCAAACAACGCGTAAACAAACGGGGACGCGTCTAATACTCGATCAAGCATCACGACCAAACCACCATGTCAGAACCAATGCCCATTCTGGATAGCCAATCTCAAACTCAGGAGCACACGCTAGATGACTCACGGCCGGATGACGCATTAGAAGATGAGGAGGATAACCTGGAGGAGCCCTCAACGATCGACATAGACCAAGATCCAGAGGGTGAGGATCCTGTGAATGACGAAGAGGAGGAAGACGATGACGCTGGCGAGGACGGTCAATCCCTCGCAGAAACAGCTAGGGTGCAGGACAAAACAACTCCGAAGAAGCGGCAGCGTAAAGCACCAGCTGCGGTGGAACGAGAGCCTGGAAAGTCGTTCTTTCCGGTTTCACGAGTGCAGAAAATCATCAAAGCAGACAAGGTGCGTATACTCTGCAATATTCCTCTCGCCTCAATCCTTATCATTTAAAATGGATCATATTAGGATCTGCCCATGATCGCCAAGGAGGCTACGTTCTTAATTTCTATTGCGGCAGAGGAGTTCTTGAAACGCTTCACCCAAGCTGCACATCGAGTTGCGGAGAGAGAGAAGAGAATGACTGTGCAAGCCCGCGACGTCGGTATGAGGCGCAACCTCGAATCCATCGCGCTGAGCTAAACGATTCCGCGCTCTAGCATATGTAGCACATAATGCAGACGAGTTCACATTCCTCAATGGTATGTATGGAGCTTGGCTGCTACCTGAGCGCGTAATGCTCACACCAACAACACCATAACAGATATTTGTGGGTATGCATCGCTGGGAGATGTGTCAAAGCCAAAACGACAGCCTAAGGGCGCGTCAGCTCCGGGAGGGAATGCGATGATGGATCGATTCATTATCCAGCCTAGCGCTATAGTGGAGGAAGAGGGTGATGACACGGGCGATGTAATCATGAATGAAGATGGCACAATGGGTGTTGGCGGCATTACACTTGAAGATATGAATGATGCTTCTGAATCATGACGGTCGAGTTATTGCTCTGCTCATGTCAGGGACTCGGTATTTTATTTCTTGTTTGTGGGATACAATAAGGACTATGTAAGTGGGCGAAAGCGACAGGACCTGCATGTCACCATGCACAGGGGCTCTCGGATATACGTAACACCAGCGGCCCGCCAACACCTCGATTGCTCAGCGCTCTCCATCACCTATCAATCCCAGTCAACGTCAACTCTTGTGCTTGGTCGCAGTATCACAACACGCCAGCCAGAGTCTTATGAAATTATGAAAGCGATAGCAACGTTCCACAAACCGTCCTCGGTCTCTTCATCGGCCAAATGCAAGCTTCTTCCTGGCTCGGACTTGGAGTTTCTCGTGGTCGTGAAGCTCGACAGGCTGGAAGTATTCTCGCTGCAACCTGAGGGGCTGAAGCTAGAATGTGAGCTGGAAGTCTGGGGCAGATTACTCTCTATTATAGCCGTTCCCGTCGGGGTGCGCAAACTCATACATCCTGTCGAAAGTCGTGCTCACTGATCAACGACAGGAAGAGGGATACGATAATCTCATCATATTGGCTGACCATCCTGACCCGGAGCTCATATTCTTGTCGTATGCCGTCAAAAACGGAGTCGGTGAATTGCAAACCAAGCATCATCTATCGCTGTTCGAGCGCAGCGGACGAGCAGCGGAGTACTTGACAGGCATGATCTTGGATCGGTCGGGCACCATCATGGCTGTCAGCTGCTACGCTGGTAAACTGAAGCTGGTTGTGCTGGCTGAAGGAATTTACGATAGTGACTTTGATGTTTCGTGAGTGCACACTATGTTGATTGCACGCTTCTACTCATGAGCATACATAGTTTACCAGAGTTGAACCTCCTTGCTTTGTCATTTTTGGATACGGATGGTGAACCCGACGACTCAGACTTGTGTCTGGCCATATTGCATGTCGATCACGAACAGCGTCTGCAACTACTCTCTCGCGATCTTAGTATCCCAGAACAGCAGCTTAGGCCGAAGCCATCCACCCTTTTGCCTTCAATTCCCCTTCCAATGAAGCTATTCCTCATCTCCGCTGATTGCCTGCCCATCATCATCGCTGTTCCGCCTTCTTCTGAGGACGCCGATGTGCTCGGCGGCGTGCTAGTGTTAGGTGGCAGGAAGGTCCTCTTCTACGATCTTGCACCTCCCAAGGCGCAGGTAAAGGCGCAAGGAAAGCAGAAGCGTACAGAGAAGAAGAAGCGGGCAGCTGAGAAAGACGGAGATGCCAATGAACTTGAGAAAGCCAAACAGAAAGAGGAAGAGAGGATGTGGAAGAAGAAGAAGAGCAGGTCCTGGATTGATTGGCCTTGGAGCACAGTGGAAACCTACTGCACGATATTTGAAGGCAGATACCTGGTGGCAGATGCGTATGGAAAACTCGCAATGCTCTCTGTCGATGGCTCGGCAGAACGCAAGCTGACCCTACTGGTGCTGGGAGAGGTAGGTGCTCTGCTCTCTTTTACGAAATGGCACGCTCAAGCTTTCCTTAGACTTCGCCGCCCACTACCATCTCCTACCTCACGTCACAAATCGCATACATCGGATCCCATTTCGGCGATTCTCAAGTCATCCGTATTCATGCTGCCCCGGCTTCTGCATTCGACTCTCCCACACTCCCAGTGCCACCAGAGATCCCGACTATAACGCCATCACAGCTGACAGAACTGTTCACATCGGGAAAGGGCAAAAGCAAAGCTGTGAATGGAGAGGATATTAGGGAAAAGGAGGGCAGAGGAGTCATAGTACTGGGTAAGGGCACCTACCTAAGCACCATCCAGAGCTTCAAGAACATCGCGCCTATTATGGATGCAGCACTCGTCGATGTCGACAGAAGTGGACAAGTCAGCTCAATCAGTCTTTCTGGTAACTTGCACTCATAATTATGCACAGAACCAAATCATCACTTGCTCCGGAGGTCGACACACGGGATCCTTGAACATCGTCCGCAACGGCGCTGACTTCCAGGCTCAAGCTACCGTGGAAGGCCTGTCAAATATTACTAATATGTGGCCTCTTCGTGCGTCTTTCCAAGTCGAGTAAGCAAGCAACCTTCTACTGCTTCCTTGTTGTTTAAAGGGCATTGCTTTAGCGAACACACCCATCTTCTGGTTACAACGCTGCGAATATCTCATCTTTTCCGATTTGAGAAAGCCAGCAGAATCTCGGGTGTTCATCCCTCTGCTACTGAACTCATCACCTCAGAAGCCACCCTAGCGATCAACAACGTTTATGACAGGCGCTTCATAAACGGAAAAAGCACTTACAATGACGGAACTTTAGTGGTGCAAGCGACGAAAAGTGGGCTCAGAATGTACGAATATGACATGGGTCTAGGCAGCTATATCAAGGTTGGCAAAGATTGGATTCCCAACCAAGAAATCGTTGCCGCTAGCTTGAACAACAGTCAATATGTATTGGGCCTCAGTGGAGGGCGATTGGTGCTCTTCAACTCAAATCAGAAAGACCTCAATGAACTTTTGTGGGTGGATTTGATCTTTGTTTGCTTCCCAATGAGTTTAATTGATAGTTTGCAAGATCTATCTACACTTCTCATGGGGAAATATCTGCTGTCACTTGCGTGCCGATGAACCGGAACAGCCGTTTTACGAACAAGATTGCTGTTTCATTCTGGGGATCCAATAAAGTGGCGATCTACTCCACGCGCGACCTAAACTTGTTATACACATCGTCCGAACTTCCTGCCCTCCCAAGGTCTCTCCTTTTTTACAATTTCGATGCAGAAAATTCCGCAGAGGCCTCGCAGTTGCTAGTTGGCTTAGCAGATGGAACTGCTGTGTCATTCAAGGACCACAAGGACCAGTCCGGGGTGATATCGTTGGAAGAAGACAAAGTCATCACGTTGGGGGAACTACCTGTATTTCTGACTGCATGCAAAGCGGAAAACAAGGATGCAGTGTTCGCTTGTGGCAGTAGAGCATCTATTCTTTCATGGAAGAAACAGTCGTTGCAACACTCTGCCGTAAATCTCAAGGTTCGCCTCTCCTACGGCTCTCACTGACGGCCAAAGCTGATCGATTACAGGATATCGTCGCTGCCGCTTGGTTAAATACTGCGCGATTCAAATCGTGCCTCGTTCTGGCCACACCTAGCGGTTTGCTTATAGGCAAAGTGAAAGAGATAGACAAGATGCACATCCGCTCAGTAGGCCTTTCCAACCTCTTTGGGTTCTGCTTAGGGCTCATATCGTGATCAGATACCCACCGGGCTAGAGTTGCCAAGACGTATCTCGCACCATCGAGAATTAAAAGCGTACGGCGTCGTATCTTCCCAGACCCAGCCAACCAGAATAGGTGTTGCTGAGTCGGTGCATAGCACGTTCAAGGTACTAAATGATGTCACCCTCGATAGTGAGTATTCGTATTTCATCTGGATCTCGCGCTCAAAGATAAAATATCAGCATTGACACGGTATGAATGTGGTATTGAACAAGAGATAACAGCGGTACATTCATTGTTGACCCCACTGGAATGTTTCGCAGTTGGTGTTTGCCGGTATAATGCTGGCGAAGTCGAGCCTACCAATGGACAGCTGCTCATCTTTTCAATGGCAAATAAGAAAGAAGTTCACATGAAACCTGCGGGGTCCGCAGAAGTACATGGCTGTATTTTTGCTTTCGCAAACGTCAACGGAAAGCTGGCCGTGGCAGTCAACAGCTCGGTAGGCTCTTTGAAATCTCGCTCAAACTTATTGAAGTTGTAACTATCATAGGTCTTGGTATATGCGCTGACTTTAGAAGGAAAGGATGATGCCCGCGCCATAACTCTGCACAAAGTTGCAGAATGGAACCACAATTATTTCGTTGTCAGCTTGGTGTCACGCAACAAGACCCTTATGCTCGGGGATGCCATCAGCTCGATATCCTTTATCGATTTCGATGAAAATCAACTCAAAGTGGTTGCGCGTGATTATGGATCTTTGTGGCCGGTGTGCATCGAAGCGTGGAATGACACGAGCGTTATCGGGGCTAACGTGAGCTGATAATGCGATCTGTGACCGCAAAGCTGACGATCATTAGAGCGACCATAATCTCTTCACCTTTACTCTAGAGCAAACAGAACTTGAGACGATATTAAAACGCGATGGCAGCTTCTACTTGGGAGACATGGTCAATAAATTTATAGTAGGCGAGTTTGTTGCCTCTCCCCAAGTGGTAAATTTACTCATGATGGTCATATAGGAGCTTTGGACTCCTCAGAGTCTTCTGAAAAAGTCCTCGAAGCCAAGCAGCTGTTTTTCACGGCATCTGGTCGCATCAGTGTCGTCGTGGATGTAGATCGAGAAACATCCCTTCAATTAACCGGATTGCAGCGGAATATGGCATCAGTGATTTCTCCCGTCGGTGGCCTCACCCATACTGTGTATGTTATATCAAATCCGTGATCATTAGGTCGACCACTGAACTGGCTGTAGCTTTCGAGCGCCAAGAAACAGAAGGGGCCGAAGTGACGCTGAGGCCGCTTCGGTCGGGTTCCTGGACGGTGACTTCCTAGAACGCTTCTTAAGCGTGCAATCTCCAAAAGCAGTGGGCGAGATTATGCAAGGCGGGAGTCAAGCGGAGAAGTTAACTGAGTCGCGAGAAACTATGCACAAGATCCTCGAGAGACTGCGGAGTCTTCACTGATTTAGGAAGAACAATCCAGTGTATTTGTAACACAATGTACATGCAAAGAATGAATTGGGATCCGTATGTAGAGAGGAAGGAGGTGCAATTCGTTTTGTGCAATGAAGTTGTGCGAAGTCATGTCCAAAATGATAGAGGTATTTATCGAGACCACCAGAGCGCGGAAACGTAAAACTTGGCCGATTCAAGCAGCGACGAAAAATGAACTTGTGCAACATCGCTGGATAGGAGTTGATCAACATCCACATCATCAGTGGTATGAGGAGCGTAATAAAATCCTGCGATAAGGACAAGATAGCTGTATCAAACGACCATTAGTGACGAAGTTTAGGAGTGTAGCTGGCCAACCAACCTGAGTATCAGAATGCTACCACGGTGGTAATTCGCCTTGGCTTCTATGTATGTGTATGTCATCAAGAAAACTGATAGGATGATGACAAGAACATCCCAGCGAGGGAAGATGAGGCTGATAAATCACAAGTTAGGCTATGTGCGTTGAATTGCAAGACTGTACATACGTGAAGGTGCTGGAAACCTTGCCCATCTTTTCAGGGGCGTACCATGCAGAGAACGCGACCATTGCTGGAATCTGAAGCAGGCAGACTTGAAGGGCATAGGCTGATCCAATCTCGATGCTAAAAACGGTGTCAACACAGACGAAGAATGCTTGAAGTAAGGACGAACCTAAGAGCTATGTTTCCATTCAATGCGAACGATATAGCATTCATAAATTCGGTAGTATTTGGAACCAAGGCGAATAGGGTGACCCCCAAAAACTTCTCGTCGATACCGGAGCCTTCTAGTACAACATCTACGACATCGACGAGGATTTCTGTGCAGAATCTCAGTTACTGGAAACATCATAGGGGCCCTCGTGACTTACCAGCAATAATTGCATAAAGCGCAGTGCATCCGAGAAGGACACAAGCACTAAACATTCGAGTCCAAGACGGCGCGTCATGCCCACCATGCCCACCGGCTTCAGCCTCAACTTCACCCCCAGCGCCTGATACTCTCGCCCGACTGGGCGAGAACGGATGTGTCTGCTGGTGTCTCAGAGCACTGACTGTAGCAACAGCCACAGCTCTCGTGAAGTCGTCGGCAGTCATGCTATCTGACAATTGCATTGTTGGAATGTTGCCCGATTTGATCGCCTGATCCACGCTCTCCAATAACGGTGTATAACCAACTTGTTGTGGGTTCTGGTGAGCCGTAGCCGGGACAGGAGCGTAAGAAACCCTCCTGGTCATGGAGGGAGACCGCGGCGGCTGTGTGGATCCAGAAGCTTGCTGTGATCTAGGTGGGAGGTCCGAAGCTAATCGGGGTACTGGGGTTTGGCTGCGCGAGGGGGAATCGCTGTGGATATTACTGGCCTTGTTGCCCAGACGCTGACCGGCAGAAGCCCCGGGGATTAATTTTTGATAGACGGAAAGCCGTGGCCCTTGAGGACCCGGAAGCTCCAGCGAGTGCATAAGTTGTTGTGGGTTCTGCCAGATTTGAGAAGCATGTGTACGCAAAGAAAACCAAAGCCCAATCAGGTATGACTGCATTATCCACGTAATTAGCCGCCTGGGGTACCATACAGGTAATATTCACTCACGAAAAGTAGTATACCTGTACAAAAGTACATCAAGTCCTTCACTGTTGATTGATAGAAGGGGTCACCAACAGGGTCCGGGTGCTGGTAGTAGCAGTGCGTGCAAGTCCAGGGCGCGCGGAGGGTGTCGAAGTCATCAGGGCAACCATCACATACAAGTTGAAACTAATTCAGGATAAGTCGGAAAATCAAACGCGTAAATAGTCATGGATACGCACATTGCCATAGGTCTGGTAGAACAAGGTAGGCGTGAGAGTTCCAATAAAAGCCATGATTAACATCATACTGGTGACGCCCGCGCTCTTCGCATTGAACTTTTGCTCCTTTTTCCTTAAAGCTCCACTGCACATGCTGAGTCCTGGCATCAGAAGCACACCTGCTAACAAGCTGCCTACAATGGACCCTTCCACAAGGTGCCCCTTGCCGTCAGTGAGCGCAATGCCATACAAGATGATCTCGATGATGGAACCAAAAGTGGCGTTGATGACAGCGCCCATTCCGATGGAAGACTGTGCGGAGATGGAGGCTACAGCCATTCCGATGAAATACGAGAGCGGAATGACGCTTGCAAGGCTCATTATGAAGATGAGAGCGCGTGAAGATATGAAAGCGACGAAGGCCGGAATATGCTTTCCGGCGTGCTCCCAGCGGTCAACCATGGGCAGGATGAAAAGCCCGTCGATGATGGTGAAGATTACCAATGGGAGCAGATTGACGAACATAATGTTCACTCCACCGACAGTATATTTGTAGTATTTGAGGCCCATTGCTCGATATGTACAGAGCAGTACGCGCGAAGTGGGAGAGCCGGATGATGGCGCTTGTTGACCTTCCGAAAGTCGTGGGTGCTTGACTGAAAATTGCGTCTGGGAAGGGACGGACGCGCCATTTTCGTCTTCGACATTGTCTGTACTAGGAGAGGAAATAACAACTGCAGGAGGTGCGGCACAAAATCGGATCGACGTCGGCCGCTCAAACAGATACGTAATAAGTGCCCAATTCAGCTTGGCCATGGGGACGGTAAGGACAAGTCCCCAGCATATGACACAGACGATGAGCAGAAGTGGTGCGATGATGGTAATGAGGGCAAGCCAGAAGCACGCCTTCCCTAACAGGTCTGAGCGATTTCCCTCTTTCGTTGCTCCGAAAGATGATTGGGATGTGGGAGTGGAGGCAACGGCGCCATACGACTTCGAAGGGCGGGGAATAGGGCGTGGGGATATTAAAGACGTGTTTTCGGTCACTTGAGACCACGAGACGGTTGGTGCGTGGACGGTACGTGGTGTGACGGTAGAATGCTTTGAAAGTGGAGCACCGTCGACCGGCGAAACGGGTTCGGTAGCCTCCCCGTTGCCTTGCGGAGTGGCTTCCTCGTCTGACACCAAGGTATGCTCTTCGTCGTCACCTTCAACATATTTGCCGAAGGGCCAGGCGACGTACCATCCAAGTCCGAAGACAAGTGACGAGTACCGTTTCCCTCCTTGCGGTACAATGTATAGGAGGGCTGAGATGGCGAAGAATGATAGGGCAAGCCACCAGCCAAAAACAATTACCCAGAACAAGTTGCCAGGCAGGAGATGCCGCTCTGCTTGAGCCGAGGGAATGGAGTGCAGCGCTTCGTCCGCATAACGAGTCACTGAACGAGATTTCTTGTAAAGAGCGGGCTTCCAGATAGGAAGTCCAAAAGGATGCTCTACATTGATTAAGGACTGACGCTCCTTGAGAGTTATGGGGTCAACTTCTCTATCTGGATCATCGAGTTCGTCTTCATCGGGCGAATCTTGGTCCTGAGCGACAGCTTTGCCCCTTGCGTGACGGTCCCCGCGATTCTCTTGGAGATCGTCATCCGTAAACTGTCCTTCATCCTCTTCTTCCTCGCTCATTAAGCGACTGTCTTCTCGTAAGCCGCGACTGTTTACGCTGCCGCTCCTGCGGGCTCGGTGGATAGTGCTCGTAGACACGTCGCGACCGAGACCAGGATGTTGCCTGATGGTAGGCGACACCGGCCTGACGCCGGCGGGAAAGTATGAGGTGCCTGCGTAATGGTGCGAAGGGGTCTCCGCTGAGGCACTCCACGGTGCCGAGTTTTGGCTGGTGCTACGGTGGAGAGAGTGCTGGAGATAAGATGGCGTCGGTGTGGTCGACAACGCGGGCGTGTTGTCATCCTCGTCGACATCCTCCAGGTCTGTTGGTCTGTTCGACATCGCGGGCGGGCGATGAACAATGGTCGACGCCGGGACGATGCTGCTGTCGCTGAGTTGGACAGGAATGGGTTATAGTCTCCGTCCAACTCGGACTCTTCTTTAGCCGTCACGGTGGTGGCATTCATTCCGCAGACTAAATTCATTTCCGTACATGAAAAGGTGACGCATTATGAAGCCTATGTAAGAATATGGGAGACTGGGGGTATAGCAGGATACTCAAATGATATACGAATAAGAAACCAAAAAATAACAATCAAATAAGCCACCTCATTTCCTCAGCAGCTTCTCATGCAGCTCTGCACCCTTTAACTTCGCCCGCAAGTACTCCAGTCGCGCCTCATACCGCGCGGTGACCTCCCCCCTGCGTTTCCGAATATCATTCAACTCGCCCTCCAGGGCTATGATGTCAGCGTCCTCGTGGTCGAAACCAGGCACAATGCGTGCCTCGGCGAAGCTTCGTCTGTCCACAATCTCGCTTTCAGCAAGGGTGGATAGAGGGGACGGTCGAGAGAGGTTGACGCTTGAAGAGCTGTCTATGCCAATATGATTCATGAGGCTGAGCGACGAGAGAGGCGTGGGAAGAGACGGGAGGGGAGGCATGCCGTTCAAGCTGCCAGCTCTGCTGGAAGAGGATACAGAGGAGAATGAGGATTTACGCAGCAGGGAAACGGGTTTGTGAGAACTCTGTAAACGCCGAGAATGCTGGGATTTTGCGGCCGAGAAGGTGGTGCCGGCTGAAGTGTTGGAACGAACAGAAAATGCATCCATATCACCCCGTCTTCGGTCGGGGGAAAGCGACGATGATAGGTCTCCGTTGATACTGCGACTACCATCAGAGGTGTGTGTGATGATAGGGGGTAGACGTGGAGGCTGGTGCCGCCGTCGTGTTAATGTGGTCAATTCCAGCCCGTTGAACGCGTCCATAAGGCGCCGTCCCTCCGCTTCAACCACTTCCATTTCGCGTCGTATGTCCTTGGCCGTCTGGAGGTTGTCGTCACTGAAGACATCTGCTGATGTAGGGGATGGCTTTGTGGACTCCACGCCTGGCAATCGTGCAGGGAAGGACGAAGGAGGGGTCGCTGTTGCCAAACGACGTAAACTCCGGGTAGTTGAGCGCGAGGGGCTCAAGTACTGCTCCATAGCACTGTTCGGGCGCGAGTTGAAAGAGGATTCGTAGGGCGCTCGCGATACTTCGGTGCGAATGGACGTATCACTGGTTTTTCGAGATAGGCCGCGATTGAGGGGCCATCGCAGGGTGTTTGATTGCTGTGAGGACATCGAAAAGACTGATGAGGCATCACTAGCTGCTGATGATTGCGGCATGCCGGATGATGTGCGACGACTGGCACGTCGAAAGAGGGTGGACACTGTGGATGCCATCGACGGCTTCGTGCGGAGAGAAGGCGTTCTGGCCGGGTCTACTTGGAATTGAGAAGCCGGTCGTGTTTGTGAGGACAAAGAGGCTGAAGAACAGTTCAGAAATGATTGTGAGGTTGAACTCTGCGTGCTCACCTCGACCGTCGATACTGCTCCGTCCTGGTCGTGCTAAAGGTACGTGTGGTGCTTCCGAAGGAGCCACATCACCACTTGCAAATCGCTCAAATAAACTCTGGCGCAATAATCGGTATTCCTCGTCACTAATGGACAGCAATTAGATAACTTTCGCGTCCAGCCTGCCGTATGAACTCACTTTAATAAGCCCTCGCGATTAGAGACGGCCAGTTCGTTGAGACGTGACGCTAATGTCGCACTGGGAGCGGTGAGACTTTCCCTCCTCTAACTAATGGCACTGAACACGTACGTTATGACATCTGTGCGTGAAGATGTTGAGGGAGCACTGTGTGACTTGTTCAAGACGGGTTGGGATGATGGACCGCCCTCTCTCTTCAATGTTGAGCCCTGAAGACCGAGTTTGTGGTTGATCGGTACCAAGTTGTCTCCCAAGCGCGAGCCGTTGGGCAAACGAGTTGAAGATGGAACAGGAGATGAAATCACTTCGCGTTCCTTGCCTTTAGACTTGCCAGACTTGGGATGGAGTGAGCTCAGGGTCGTCACGACCAGTAGCACTACTCACCAGGCGGGAGCGAATTGTCTGAACTACAGACTTTTCTGAGTGATCCATGTATGAGTCTTGACTTTCGGCCTTCTTGGAGGAAAAGAAACCCATCATAGTAGTCTGGGAATGCAAGGCGTTGAACGGGGCTAGACTCAATCGTATACCATTTATGAAACAATCAAGATTGGTGCCTCTTCCTTGCTCCTCCGAGCTGGCTGTCGACGTTGACCGGTGAATACACTATCCGCTTGAGCACGCGGGGAATAGCCGCAGAGTAGGTAGCACAGAGTGACAGGAGGTCGGCGACGGGCGGTGTCACAAATAACAGGCTTCCCAAACAGATATTCGGGAATTATAAAATGAGCCGCGTATAGTTCGATCGCGCGACGAGAATTGCAAATCATCGTACCACATACTCTCCTTCCCACTCAACCACAATGTCCTCCAAAGCAGTCGCACCCGCGACGCTCAATCCGCGGACCACGTCCTATGAATTCTTGGGCCCTCCGGGGGCGTTCTTTATTACCCTTGCTGTGCCAATCACCATGTACGCGCTTTTCTTTGGGTGCTCAGAACAGACCGGAGGGTGCCCGCCCCAGCTTGCCGGGACGGTGCCCAATATTATCGATTCCATTGGCGACATCAACTGGTGGAAGGGACTGTGGGACACACAAGCCACCATCTACTATTGCGCGTGGTACGCGTTTTGCGTCGTGTCGTGGAAAGTGCTGCCCGGCGACTGGGTTGAAGGCACAACCCTCAGGACCGGCGGCAAGATCAAGTACAAAATCAACGGTACGCAGCTCTCTCTGTGCTTTGAGATCTTTGTTAGCTCATGCACCCTGCAGCGTTCGCTACTTTCCTGTTCGCGCTGGGTTTGACGTCCGGTGTCATCATGACGTTTGGGCCTGAAGCGTTCACCCTTTTGTACACCAAATGGGTGGGCTTTGTAACTGCGGCCACGTTGATGTCCTTTGCGCAAGCGTTTGCTTGCTACGCGGCGTCTTTCAGCCCAGGCAAACTACTCGCTCTTGGAGGAAACTCCGGCAACGCTATTTATGACGTATGTCACTTCACAAATCATCCTTGTACTCTGTCTAATAATTGCGCCCTGCAGTTCTACATTGGCCGGGAGCTGAATCCTACCCTCGGCTCTTTGGACATCAAGTCTTTCAACGAGCTCCGACCGGGCCTTATTCTATGGGTACTCATCAATATAAGTATGGCGTGTGAGCAGGCTACTCGTCGCGGCGGCCTAGCGAACATCACGGACTCCATGTGGCTCGTCCTAGCTTTCCAGGGCTGGTATGTCGCAGATGCCTTATATAACGAGGTGAGAGTCATAGATGCCTGCTGCGTAGCCCCTTTATTGACCACCTTAACAGCCTGCCATCTTCACCACCATGGATATTACCACCGATGGCTTTGGCTTCATGCTGTCTGTCGGTGACCTCGCTTGGGTGCCGTTCGTCTACTCTCTGCAAGCCCGATTCTTAGTCTTCGAAGCTGTGGAGCTCGGGCCCATGTGGACGGCGGCAGTGTTCCTTGTCAACCTCACTGGCTACTATATCTTCAGAGATGCCAATGGCGAAAAGAACAATTTCCGGAATGGCAAGAATCCCAAGAGTTTGTCTCTTCCCAACCTCTATTCATCGCCTCAACTTATCACGACTCCCCGTCAGATCTAAAATACTTCACAACCGCCTCTGGGTCCAAATTGCTTACAACTGGCTGGTGGGGTCGCTCTAGACACCCTAACTACTTGTCAGTCTTTGACATAGAATTGAGAATTGACAAGTGCTCATGCTGATAAATGAATAGTGGTGACTTGTTGATGGCTCTCGCCTGGTCGTTGCCCACCGGCTTCAAAACACCTATCACATACTTCTATGTCATCTACTTTGCTGTTCTTCTCATCCACAGGCAGCGTCGCGATGATGAGAACTGCGAGAAAAAGTGCGTATCCCACTACGTGTTCATCTACATAGCCTCAACTAACATTGTAAAATAGGTATGGTGAGGACTGGCACAAATACAAGAAGATGGTCCCTTATAGGATTATTCCCTACGTTTATTGAATTTGGTCGTCGTTTTCACATAACTAGCTACTCTTGTTGCTCTGCTCTCAATGCATCCAAGATTTTTGACAATCTCTCTTTACGCATGGGTATCCATAGCAGCTCTCCGCTTCCTGGGCCGCCCTGCGCAACTGATACCACCAGCCCGTGGTCGCGAAACTCTCCTAGCAAAGAACGCATTGCGGTGTCGTTCGTGGCAATAAAATTGTCTCTTGCCAGATTAAACAGCAAGTCGTAGGCCAATGCGTATTGCTGCGCATTGGCTCCCATCGTGTCTGCTGCTTCGTCCATGCTCTCGACCTGCTTCGTGCCCAATAATATGAACAGTTTCTTTGCTTTCTGAGTCACGGAAGCAAGGATATGTGTTGCAGCAGTTTCCGTCATGGACGCTCCGGCCACAACACTTGCACCTGTGTCCTGTTGCTGACGCGCAGCATTGCTGTACAGTGTTGCTACACCCGTGATAGATGAGCGATCTGCGTGCGCGAGCTCCGCGCCGTAGGCGGCGAGGGTCGTCAGATCGTGCCATAACCACGCATAGCCTCGGCGGTCCCCTCCTTTGTCGCCATGCTGCTTCCTAACGAACGACTCTGTCGAGGACCACAGGAGAGGTGCATTGATACGATCCACTGATGCAATCAGGTGTATGCGGGGATTGGACGCTAGTAAGGAGAGGCAAGTCTTTGCCTTTGCGGATCGGAGGGTGGGGGCGTCGATGTTGTGGATGAAGAGAAACAAGCGAGTCTTGGTCCCTGTCTCCGTGAAGAAATCTGATATTCGCCGTGTTTGCTTATCCACACCGCCTGATGGCAGAGGAAGGTCCGTAACGCCGGGTATTTGTTCGATCGCGGAGAATAGTTCTTTCAGCGTGAAATTTGGGAGGAAGGCGTTGACAACAATAACATGTCCCTTCTTGGAGCATACCTCAGATGCAAATCGGTTGATTGCAGCACGTTTGGAGCCCATGCCGTAGAAAAGCAAATTGAAGCCTTCCTGGAGCTCGCGCATGAAGCGCATGTGCGCCGATTGATGGCATGTTGCGGACACGCGGGGTACGATAGGCTGAGAGCTCGAGGTAAGTGCAACAGAGTACTCCTCAGATGTCAGAGGCTGGACCAGATTGCTGAAGACATTGGAGGAAGTCTGTGAAGATGAGAGGGCTTGCGAAAAGTAAGCATCGAACGCCGTGCCTACGATCAGCCTTGCACCATCGAATAGGCCAGCTTTGCGGTTTCCGTCCTCTCTTCCACGTTCTGAATCGTCAGAACTACTCTCGCTATTCGAGTCGGCCGGCATCAGGGTTCTTCCGAGTCACAATAAACGATTAACACCAGGTGCACAGGTAGTCTTGTGCCAGTGTCTAATCGCCTTTCTCGGTTTGCTGGGAGGTGAACGTGAGGTAGCAGGGTGTCGCGGCCCCGCCCTGAAATCAGCGGCGGGGCCCGAGAAATACATGTGATTTTCGAATGGAACGCTACGCAAAGTACATGTACTCTACGAAATATAACAGTACAATTAAAAAGAAGCAAAGGGAGAGGAGGGAGGGTGATGTAAAAGACGACTACGCTATGAGCACGCGGGAGTTAGTATACAGGGCGGTCACTGAGGCAGAAAAGCATACCAGGGAGCGGGAGTGCAGAAAGAGGGTGGTGAGGGCACTCCCGAGCTTCCTGGGATTGCTTATAGCAATGTCTCAGATGACAAACGTAGCACGTGGGGGCGCACGGGCCACGAATTGGGGCGCGCGCTCGAACGGGCAGGGCACTCGGCCTGCGAACGCGTGTGAAACGCTCGCGTCCAAGCGCGCGCGCGCTGTCTGTACGTGCAGAGGGCAGCGGGGGACCCGGAGGTCGACAGAGAGGAAGGGGCACTTGTGTGGCGCAGCCGTCGAGGCGATTAGACTTTTGTAAACTTGTCTAAATTCGACTAATCGCCTTTCTCGGTTTGCTGGGAGGTGAACGTGAGGTAGCAGGGTGTCGCGGCCCCGCCCTGAAATCAGCGGCGGGGCCCGAGAAATACATGTGATTTTCGAATGGAACGCTATAGAGCTAAAAGGGAATGTAAAGAAGTTATTTAGGAGGGAGTTAAGATAACAGTAGTTGAGTTTGAGATGTATGTAGCAAGTGCAGCCCTGAAACAGCGGCATGCAAGTAGTATAGAGGAGTAGTAGTGAGGGATAGAGTAGGTGTAATGAGCGCGGCCCTGAAGTCAGCGGCAGTGCGATAAGATGGTGAAGGATGATGGGGAATGAAGAAAATGAGGAGTATCAAGCCGGGCGTGAACCGTACAGGAGAGCAGCAAGTAAGACAGGATGCTGACGTATGTAGATTTGGAAAGTGTTGGAGGACCAGCGGCCGATTGCCTGAATAATATGAGCGGGTATCCCGGCCTCAGCAAGAGCTGTTGCACCGCCAGCACGTAGCGAATGCCCAGAGACCTCGGGATCGTTGAAGTGTGTCTTGAGCTTGCGAATGAACCAGCTGCGGGTTGGCGTACTCCCATCTGCGCGAAGCCAAAGTTGAGGGTGGAAAGGGAACTTGGCGTCCCGAGACGCGACATATTTCTTAAATGGGCCGAGTGGATTGTCGGCGCCACCTGTTTCCTGAATTATGACGCGATTCCCCTCAAACAAGCGATCAGCCTTGTGTGCGGGTAGGAAGAAGGAGAAGCCGGCGGGGAGCATTTGAACCGAGTGTCGCATTGTGACTTTCCGAGGGTCTTGCAGGTCGGCCCGGTCGGGAGAAACAAGTTCTCCCAAGCGCATTAAGCCAAAGAAGCCGACAAGGAGGATAGTGAAGAAGAGGAGGTCATCGTGTGAGTGAGAAGTTGCGTAGGTGGGCGCCAGGGCGGCAAGCTCGGCACGGCGAAGTGGGCGTTTTCGTCGAGTGGCAACAGCTCGAAGCTTCTTGCAACCTCTAAGTGTGCGGGTGACAAGCCGGTGGCGACGTGCATCGCGTACGTCTGGAAAAAATGGTTCCAGCTGATTACATATCCCGGACAGGTAAGAATCAACAGATGAAGGCTTGATGTGATGTGACATGTATACCGTGAAAAAACTCAGTGTGTCAGGGGTAGGATCGATTGGGAAGGAATGGAGACGGCAGAAGGTGAGGTAGGATTGTAGAGCTGATGTATATGTGATGTTTGTTGACCGGTCAATAGAGCTGCCGAGTGCGACCATGCGTTCGTACTTTAGCCGCTCATGCGTCCAGGCGGCACGGGATGGCTGCCTCGACGACGGGGGAGGGATATTCATGACTGGGACACCCCCAGCGTCAGTCGAGGGGGTATGAACTGCGTGATATAGATGCCTGGCGCATATGCGGTGGCTGTGGCATTATCGAATCGAGAAAGTGCATCTGCGACAGTGTTGTCATGTCCGGAAATGTGGAGGACCCGCAGCTCAGCGTCATGGGCAATAAGGAGATCGATGGCCGTCATGAGAATTGGGTTGTGGGTGGCATCCGCTCGGAGAGTGTTGAACATGTCTACTGTGTTCGTGTTGTCGGTGTAAATTAGGATATACCGTGCAATAGAACCCGAAAGTTCCAACACCCAGTAGAGAGCCGAAAGGACAGCAAGAGCCTCGAGGAAGAATATTCCTTCTCGCTGGCCTTCTATCGTTAGGTACTGGAACCCCCGCATAAATGCGGGACACCAAAAACCTAGCCCCATAGGACAGGCATCCGCAAAAAGGACAATGTCTGCGTTCTCGGGGCCCCATTCACGTGCCGAGATGATATGGACACCAGAGGACGCATCAAGGTGATCGGCAAACCAGTGAAGCTCGCGGGTCAGTGCCATGCTAACCCACACAGGCTGAGCGGCGATAGCTTTGTCCGACATCTTTGCGTACATGGCGGACAGCCCAGGCCGAAGACGGGGTTCCGTGTTCAGTGACCAATTCATCCATCCGGCGAGCTGCTGGAACTCGCGGAGCGGACGACGCTGACCAACGTGAGCAAAAGTGCGGATTGCGGCAACGAGCTCCCGACGTGAGTCAGGTGGCATTGTGATGGTCATTGCATTAGGGTCTACCTCGAAGCCGATGATGGTGAGCCTTTTGCCATATACTTGTTTGTGCTCCTCGTGGGGGATCCCTAGCTCGTCCCAAAGTTGCAGTAGACGGACCTGCTTTTCTGGAAGAGTTTTGCGGTAGGGGGCATAGAATGCCATGCGCACGGCGAGATCCCACGAGTAGGAATCATCTACGTAGGCGAAGAGGTCTGCTATGAAGCGAATATAGACGGCAATCCACATCACTAGAGCAAAGAACCGCCCCCAGACACCGCCGGCACCTCGATCTCCGAAATTATTGCAACGGTCAACATGACGCATGAGGTCAATCGTGATGACCTGAAGCATTTGCCAAAGTGGGGACACGGGCAGGCACCGGTACGCGCCAGAAACATCAGACTTAAAAACGACAAATTCGACATCAGGCCCGTGGACAGCACGCGCGCGAAGCAGCGCCGCCCCCAGAAGATGAAGGTTGTCGAGGGGAACTCCGACGTCTTCACGGGGAATAAGTGTGTTTGGTGCGTGAGGTTCAGTGCTTTTATCAATAACCATGCGAAGTTTATCTGAGTGCGGTTTCGGAACAACCCAGACGGGGATGCTCGTCATGCCGGGGAGCAGCTCAGTGCCGAAACTCTCTGAGAATCGTCCGGCTGCCACCTCTTTGTCCCGCTGCTCCCTAACAAATTGTCTATGTGCTTCCTCCTTGAGCGGACGGTCTGCGTTGTCGCAAATGGAAGGCCTGTCGGGATCCCTTGACAGGTCTGCCCAGGGCCAGAAGCCGTCCCGTAGTCCTTTACACACGCTCGAAGTGAGCGCACAATTGGGATGTGAGACCAGTAGTTTCTGGAGTTGCCCGACCTTGATGGGAGTGACTATCCTAAACAAGTGAGGATGTGACTGAATTGTTTGGCGAGCGGTCGTAGCCAATGGATGGCTCCAAGGCGGGTCCGGGAATGGGGGCATGTAGAGGCTGGAGTCCGCAAGGGTGAGTCGGGAGGTATGTGCCGTCTCCGACCACAGGAGATCCCTCGCGTAGCGTGGGTGGCTTCGCCATTCCGCGCCGTACTCACTCCATTCATTTGCGTTGTCCGCAATCTCCGGCCACATGGCCAGTCCCTCTGCAAATGGAGCAGACGTGGGCGTAATTGCATGAAGCGTTGGAATTGAGGCACTTGCCGTCGTTGTAGCGGCGGCATGGGTCTCGTTTCCTAGGCTTTGGGACTGAACCAATGGTATGTTGGCTCCCACTGCCGGTTGCTGCGGCTCCTGCTCCCTGGATCCAGAGGACATGGAGGTCCGCGAATTGGTGGAAATCCGTGAGGAGGAGATCCCGCCGGAGCCCGGCACGGATACGCACGGCGCGATCATATTTGATGACGTTTGAGTGGAGGCGATCGGGGAAGGAAGAGAAAAGTCGGTTGATGTGCTTCCCATACTCGCGGAGCTCGCTGCTTCGGTGGGGGAAGACGACAAGGGTGCCCTCAACGAGCTGCCCCCAGGCAATGACCCAGTTCCCGTGCGTCTCCACAGTTTTCGCCGCTCTTGATCCTCCGATGATGACCTCGAGTTGTCCGAGGCGTTCGGTCCGTCTCTCATCGTGGTTGATTGAATACATCCCGGTGAGGACATGGTCGAGGTCAACTGCTCTCCCCTGGAGCAAGTTGTTCCACTCGGTGTCTGGAAGTTGCGGCAGGTGAGGAGTGAGGAGGAGCGAGGCTTTCGCGCGTTTAAAGTCCTCGGCGATATTCTCGAGGATGGATCTGGTCTTTTGGAGGGGGAGAGATAAGGGTGCAAGGGTTCCGAGCGCCTCGTACGAGGCCCAGGGGAGTGCCGCCATGTCGATGTTACGCTTTCGCGACCCGCCGTCTTCGACGTCGCTTTCGCTGCTTGGGGATCGCCTACGCTTAGACGGTCGAGCAGCGATAGATGGGGCACTGCTCCTCGGCGACCCCGGCTGTTCTCCTCCATGATCTGACCCGCCGCCGGCATCAGCCCCGCCTGTAGCAACCCTTCCGCTTGCTGCTGCATCCGTTCTGATGCGCTCGTACCCGTCGAGAATGTGGAGGTACGACCCGAGAGCCTCGACAAAAGCGACCTTTTCGGGGCCGGTGCCGTCAGATCCTGGTATGACCCGTTGGATTTCGAGTACGGCGTCGACTTTGGTGATGACGCCGGAGCGGAAACGTTCGGTGATGTCCAAACACGTCTGCGAAACCGTTGCGTCCAGGTTTGGTTGCGCAACGGCGGGTGAACCTTCTCGACTGGGTGCGCCGATTGATCCATTCTGTGACATTGGCTGATGAGACTTGAGAGTCGATGCGAGTTGACGAGTTTAATGATGTAAAAGACGACTACGCTATGAGCACGCGGGAGTTAGTATACAGGGCGGTCACTGAGGCAGAAAAGCATACCAGGGAGCGGGAGTGCAGAAAGAGGGTGGTGAGGGCACTCCCGAGCTTCCTGGGATTGCTTATAGCAATGTCTCAGATGACAAACGTAGCACGTGGGGGCGCACGGGCCACGAATTGGGGCGCGCGCTCGAACGGGCAGGGCACTCGGCCTGCGAACGCGTGTGAAACGCTCGCGTCCAAGCGCGCGCGCGCTGTCTGTACGTGCAGAGGGCAGCGGGGGACCCGGAGGTCGACAGAGAGGAAGGGGCACTTGTGTGGCGCAGCCGTCGAGGCGATTAGACTTTTGTAAACTTGTCTAAATTCGATTAATCGTACAGCCGTTTGCATGTGACAGTGTCATGTTTTCTCAAAATCTGATTTCGGTGGCAGTGGAGCGTGGTAGACCACTGCCAGACATCGAGAAAAATCGCAAAAGCTCTATGCTTGTGTAGGTGTCACTGAAGCATATTTTTTAATGCTCAATGGACATCCATCCGTACCAGAATAGCAGCTTTGGGAAAGCTGTAACTAGTCATCATGAAATCCTGGAGACGCCGGTATTTCACGATATATATGAGCGGAGGCGGCCATTCCGGCGGCCTCCGACACTGGACTGTATTGCTTTGTCAGGATCCTGCCATTCTGACAAGCATCAACAGCCGATTGCATACCTTGATCAAAATTGTGCCATTCCGGCGACTTCTGATACAAGATTATATGAATCCTGCCATTCTGACGAGCTCCAACAACCAATTGTATACCTTGATCAAAACTCTGCTATTCCAGCAACCTCTGACATGATACTATATTGCTTTGTTAAATCCTGCCATTCCAACAAGCTATGACAACTGATTGCATACCTTGACCAATAATCTGCCATTCCAACGAATTTCTATAGCCCAGTTGGCATTTGTGGCAGTTATGCTCAAATGCAATATATACTTTGAAAGATACATATACCAATTGAATTCTTATATAGTAGCATGCCTCAATTACACAGAATACATGTCCTCCACATACAGTTCACCCTTGTCCACATCAGGGTCACCAGGGTCATCCTTATCCTCGCTCTCTGTAACAGTCTCTGCTAGTTACTCACCAAAATATAATTGGACAAAGGGTGTGAATAGATCGATAGTGATAGAGATAGATCAAGACTGCTTGAGAGAGCTGAGACCTTAGTCTTTAACGAAGTGAATTAGACTGGGGAATCTCCCTGCAGTCGTGCCTCTATATATACATGATGCTATGTGCTATATCTTATGTGTCCAAATGGAATAACTGCGACAGCATGTGCTCCTATCAAGAGCTGGACCAATGGCAATAATCCCTGCTATCTAATGCCCATGCGGAAGCATCAAGTGACCAAGATACGACACGAGTATGATGCGGAGTATCTCCTTGATTGATCCATGATCCCCAAGGTATAACCGAGGTATCTAATCTAATGATCAATAGATCCGATGGTGGACTAGTATGTGAGCTGTACAGGTTCCCACGGTTGAAGTATGTAACTGAGATCATGATGAGAATATGTCTACGCTGTATGTGATAGAGTGTGATATAAAATAGTGTAAAATATAAGGAAAATGGAAATTTGTCACACTCTCCTCCAAGTCACTACTGTCATCAAGGTTGAAAGAGGCATCAGTGTCAGAGTCTGACTTTGCACTTCCACCTGAGTCATGGTCATGGGAGGACGATGTAGCAGATTGCACAGCTGTGGGTGCTGGTGGGGTGCTACTAGGTGCAGAGGTCTGGTAATTGGGAAAAGATTGGTAACCATAGATATGGCCCACACTGAGGCCTAGATGGTATTGCATTATCATATCCCTGTTGACAAAGCTGTAGAGCCCCATGTGTATTGCTGATAAATAGAGTGAGGAACAACAACTTCACTTACCGACCAATATAATATTCCTTCCATTCTGAGCCATCCTTTGTGAGTGGTGAGTGCCCCTTCTCTGACTTGTGAACCTTCTGCATCCAAAAATGAGGTATAATGTGATATCCCCAAACTACGTCCCCAGGATCAACAAATCTGAAGGTACCATGATCATCAATTGAAAGAAGATGGAGACGGCTCAGGCACCAATGGGCCCAGTCTGTGCCTGGCTGCCCAAGTTCTTTGTACCATCAAACCCAAAGGATCTCTGTGCAAAGCTTTTGGTTCCATGGTGGTCGACCTGGGCCATTGTAGACAACATTGACATGATATATGCCGAGAATGTGTCCATAGTGATAAGAGATTGCATTGTTTGTGCCAGAATCCTCAGTAGGATGACAGAGAACCATAATGTTGTGCTGCGTGCTGTGAGCATTGATAAGATCCTGCTCCTGTTGTATATCATACATTGTGTAGTTGATGCATAGAATGTGATGCAGATAGAGGTGATTTAAATTGAATGATATGACAGTGTTGGCGTTGTCATACTATGAAATTGCTTCATAGTAGGTCATGGCCAAAAGCATTCAAAAAGCAACTAACCCAATGCCACCGCCAATTGTCGAAATCTGGTGCTACACAAGCTCCATGCAACCACGTGACAAGTTTTACATAATGCCCAGAGCGTGCTAGAAAAGAAGATGCTCAAACCAGAGTTATTCATTTAAAAAATATACCAAGCCCCCACAGGCCATGAGAATGCACACTCCCCACCATTACACCCAAAGGACGACAAAAAAAAGACCAAGTTATAAAAAACCTTGGAGCATCAAACAAGAAAATAAAATACAACTGTCCACTAAAAATGTCCCTCCAGAGCCAGCTCAAGCTCAGCAACAATGTCCTCCATAAAAGCGCTTGAAGAAGGAGGACGGAGGGCAAGATCCTCTATGCTGCTAGTATAGCCTATACACAAAAAGAATAAGCCCTTGATTGAGTATTATGGCGTAATTTTAAAAAGAACCACACAACTAACTGAATCGAGTTCTCATCCGACTCTGCTTCCACCCCATCTGATGACTCCGAGCTGCCAACTGTGGAATCTGAGTTGATGGAAATCCCGGAATCTTTGAGATCTGGGAAAGGAAGAAGAACATGATCCACAGACATGGTAAAGGGCATGGACTCCAACGACGACCACTCATCTTCATCAAAGTCACCTGCCTGCCCCTCCAGAATAGACACGGAGACCTCCACTTGAACTTGAACCTGGAAAGGCAGGCCAACATTTCTGAGGAGATGATGTGGACGAAAGAAACGAGTCAAGCAGAACAAGAAAGGAAGTGGCTTTAGCAAGCCAAGCACATACAGAATAATGATGTTGGGAGCAATCATGTCACTATCCAGAGAGAATTCGATTGAGGAGTGAAACGTTGAAAAGTCAGGGTCGTCACAGATCTATGTGGTAATTCTAATCCATGAGAAAGACTCCGCAAGTCGAAAGATAGGGCCAGCATGTATGTCCCCACCAGTGACAATGAACGAGCTAGGATCGATAAGGGAAAAGGAGCCAGAGAGTGTGGTAGCCCCCAAAGAGCCAAGTGGAATAATAGGGTGATCGGAGAAAGGAGTGGTATCCAAAAGCGCAAGGTAGCGGCTCTGAAATTCAGGGTCAAGAAGGCTATCCAGGGATGTGCTGAAATGGAAAGGGTCATGAGATACACACAGCATGAGAAGGCAAAACACACACTGTCATCCTGCCCCAGACTGTGACTGCTGTAATCCCGAAACAAATATGGGAGGCGACACATCAAGCCCTGACACGGGGGAAGTATGAGGGATGGATGACATATCAAACTACTCTAAATCTGGCAGGTTATATCCCATACTCGGGAAATTAATGAGAACAAGGGACTTACTTTGGAGGGATCACTTATGCTGTAGAGAGTGAAAGGAGGCTTGGGTGAGCAACAGAAAGGCACGAGCTGCAGAAATACGTAACCATTCATTCACCACCAAGCCAGGCTCAATTTCAAGTCAATTGCAAGGGAAAAATAGTGTCCCCGCATCTTACAACCTGACTTGCCCTTCCAACTTAACTCCGATCTCTCGTATGGGCCCCCTCGGACATAAGCCTCTTCTCTGACAAGAGTATAACCTATTATAGCTCATCCAGCCGCGGGGCTAGATGGTAGTGCCAACAGAAGGGATAAACCATGAGTGGTCTGTCAAAGCTACGAATCAGCATTCCAGTTCCAGTGTACTAGAATAAAATAAAAATAAAAGAAATAGGAGGCCAGAAACCATGGTTCTGCTGAACTAGAGCACACCCACTATGTCCTTCCTCAAATTAAAAATAATATTGCACTGTAACCCAGAACTGGACCTCAACATTTTGACATGTGATCATCTGCGCAACAACCCCGTTTCTTTTCAGAACTTCTCTGGAAGTCACCCCAGAACTGTAGATAATCTGGGACAGCCAATCAGAAATTGGGGTGCATAAAAAGAGGGCACACCCTGTGGTCCCCAGAATTGCTCAGCAAATCATATCACCGACCCACAATGAAGACCCTGCGCTATAATTAGCCAGCCAATCACACTTTAGCATTTTAGGGACGGACCCCAATCTAAGAATAGCCAGCCAATAGGGAAAAGGACCCTCGTTTTTGGGTATGTACTATTAATATTAGCCAATAGAAAGGCTGCGGGAAGATTTGAGATCAGAGCTGCAGAATGGTATAAATAGAGGTAGATTTCAGAGAGACCGGCAGCAAAAAGTAAGTCCCTGACTCCAACAAAAGCTTCCAGCTCCCAGTCGATTCTTAGGTATCTAGCTCCTGAGTGTGCTAGTGCCTAGCTCACCTTCAGTTTAGTCTTAGGATTCTAGTTCCAGAGTGTCCTAGTTTCCTACAGTTAGTCCTCTGTACACATTTAATCTTTCTATACTCAGAACAAGTCTCTTTTTACCCATCCCATTAACGAAACCTTTGACGAACCTCTGACCATTCACCCAAATCACTTTCGAAAGATTTGTGGGAAATCAAATACCTGCTTATTATAATCCTTCCGTCTGACTGTCTTAAGTTTTTGAGCAACTGTCCGCGCCTGAGCTAAGAGCAAGGTCACTGAAGAGTCTAAGATAGACTCGCCTTGTTACAATCTTAGTATCTGGTAAGAAGTGTTCTAGCTAAAAAGTCATATCAGAGCTAGGTGGCCAATTTTGCACGTGACGAGATCCTGCATTTTCAAACCGACCAGGGAAGTCTGTCAGTACTTGTCTAGGCCGACAACTCTGGGGTTTATAGACCAGTAAACAGCCTTCACAACGTGGGAGGGCACTGTATTGTGCCTAAGCGAGAAACAGGTCAGTAGCTAAATGGAATATTAAGACAGAGATAGACCTGGGTTTGCGCGTTCATCTCAGCTGACAAGGCCGTGTGATGCTCTCTAACCATCTCAATCATTGTCTGTGTATCCTCCTGGATGGTGTGGTAAGCCATGTCTAGGATGTGCCATGCTGATTGTGTGAGGCTCCAACAAGCATCATCAGCTGTGCGCTGGAAAACCTCTCCCCCAATCCTACATGTTCTGGTATTTGTGCTCCCCAGAGCCTTCTCGCAAATTTCTCGGCTGCAGCATCCTGCAAAGCACATCAAACGCAAAGAAATAGTGCCAATGATTACTTACCACAAATTCCGGCACATCCAGCGTTGTAGCAGGGTAGGGCTAAAATCATTGATCAGATGTGAAGATGGGGTGGGATCAAGGCATGGTACTCGCTCGCTCGTCTTTGTTGGCCATAATGTGGTGCCTGTTTGCGTGGTGGTGGGGATTGAAGGGCTCAATCAGATCAACAACAAGGAGTTAGATAAAGCCATGTTTATGCTTGCTGTCTCGGACATGAACCAAGAGAGTGTGACAGGCATTCATTGTCAAGGAGTATTTCTCATTGCATATGAAAGATTTCCCTGTGGCAGAGGGTCAAGAGCTTTCAACTAACACTTTGATTACCAGTTTACTTTGAAGTAAAATCTTTGAATGAGTCAGGAAGCTATTTAGGAGATATGTCAGAATCACTCTCAATGCATTGACCACAGGCATCATTGCTTACTGTCTCAAAACATGCTATGTGACTGCATAAGTGACAAGATGGCTTGCATTGTCTGTATTTTGACTCATTGCCAAACCAAAGGTAGCAAGGCTGCAGTTACGAGTCCATTTATGGAATCGTTTCATACCATGGGTTCCCGCCAAATCCGCGTGCGCGGAACACGATATTGTGGGAAAGTTCTGTAAAAATGCCGAAGTCGCTGAAATACCTTCCT